>LQNK01000098.1:413536-437014 GCA_001586405.1 Phoebis sennae
TAATTATTGATTGTTTCATTTTACAACAAAGAAGCAAATAAAATTGTAAGAAATACATTTAATTTCAGTATAAAACAGAACATTTTAATATGTTTGTGTAAGATTCGGTTTCGGTTTCGGCCGAAACTGAGATCAGAACCGAAAATTCGGCTTCGGTTTCGGTTTCGGTTTAAAAACCAGTTTCGGTCGGACACTAACAAAAATATCTTTACAAAAAAAAGTAAGGCAAAAGGGCTTTATTCAGCATATGTTACGGGCACGGGATTATGAACAGAAGCGTTCATAATTGATACCATTTTCATAGTAAGCACCCCCAATGACCTAGGAATCGAGGCCCATATTTCTATAGAATATAATTTTTAAATTCAGCCGCATCTTTAATTTTCAACTTATATATACTTATAACATTTTTATAAATACCACCCCCAATTACCTTGGTTAAATGATACCCAGTTTGTTGTAATGTAGAATATAAATAAAAAAAAACTGTCAGCCATCTTTTATTTCAAAACTTGAATTTCATCAAAAGCGGTCCAGCAGTTTTCGAGCCTATTCAATTTAAACAAACAAAAAAATCAAATATTTCATCTTTATAATATTAGTTTCCACAACGCGAGCTACTGCTACGGAACGCTAAAATGTTTTACGCACGAAATATTATTTATTCCGCGTCGTATATTTGTTTGAGTGTGCGCGTGCGGGCGAGCTGGGCTCAAGCGACACAACCTCCCCGTCCGATAGCCGCAGCGTGAGTGAGAGGTAGATATGATTCAGTGTCGGATGAAGTGCGCGCGGGCTTTTTTATAGTTATTCCCTTTTTGTAAAGAATATATAAGGTTAATTTAAAAAAAAAGTTAGATGAACCCTGCGTTAGGTCAAATACAAATTAAATACAAATTTCCAACGTTCAGTTAAATGTATTTATTGAGTAATCAATGTTCTACGATTTATTTGGACCCAACTTTGCAATTTTTTTCTATCGAGAAAATTTTATGCAATCGTGTTTCTGCTAACATGGTCGCAGACAATAGTCCTGAACTTTGCTACATTTTAATTTCGAAATATTCGATCCATTATTACTAATAATATTAGTGATCTCGCGAAGCCATTTGGCCTATGGCGGGCTCTTAACAATGGACTAAGTATAAATGATGCTCGAAGAATTGTCTCATTATTTGGTATTTGGTGTCAAATAAAACATTTTTAAATCTGTCAATAGTGGTCGCAATCAATATTGTTTAGCAGACGCTAGTTTACGTAACGAATTGGCGAGTCACCGACACGGAATTAGCCGGCGCCGTCTAGCGCACGTGTTTGTCTCACTTCTTTTTCGAGTTCCGTACGTATGATGAACTGAACCACAGATATTCAATCTCGATACCCGAATAATTAAGTGTGAAATATACAAAACCTGATATAAGGCCTCTTTTTCGAGCTCTGTACGTATGATGAATAGAACCACAGATATCCAATAGCAATACCTAACTAGTTAGGGGTTTGGACTTGTCTTTCTCTTTGACTCACGATATTGTTTTTCTAAAAATTCGGCCAAAAAAGAAAAATAACAAATATTTAACTTAGGGGCCTACTTATTTTGTTTAACACAAAAATTTTAAAAATACTTAGGTAAATACGTCGACCTTCAAATTTCAAATGTTTGTCAATGTTTTCGTTTGCGTTGTCGCTATGACCTCATCAATTTTTTATCTATTAATCCCCTATTTTTAAGCAGTCATATACTACAGAGGATTTAACAAGAATGTTCGTACAATTAATTGGTTCTGTAAACGATTACAGGGGTCACTTTCAACTAGCTATTTTGCGCGCTGGCACCAACCCAGTTGTTAGATGTAAGTATGCAGCATGCACTTAATATATATCTAACTATATATCACTTCTATTCAAGGGATAGAATTACTGCCTTACCTTAGATTATTATTTTTACTATCTTAAATATCCTCTATAATCTTGGTTTTACAAAACATTTGTGCAATGTAGTAAACAGTGTCATAAAAATAATTTAGATAAAGCAAAAACCCCTAAGTAAAACCAAATATTATAACGTCAATAAAGAGTTCATATATAAATAAACTTTCAAATACAATAACATATCCGAATGTATTTGTAAAGTGTATTTTGAAACAATAAACATTCCCTGACCTAGGCAAAGCTCAGCCCAGAATATAAACCCAATGTTCACGTCTACGAAATGTGCCAACGAATACATTAATTACATCTATTTTTGTTTTAAAGTATTCTTTAAATTTTTTCATCAATCAATCGGTACACGAACGTCCTTAAGCTATCAACTTAATATTTATTATTAATTAGCATAAACTCATTATATTTTCGTTATTACTACATAACTTGAACAATTAAACCTTTAGGATTATCGGTTCCTTATCATTTACGATCTATAAAGTTGATTTCCCTTATTGACTCCAGCTTCCAACGACCACCCAGGTTTTATTGCAAGAGACGTTATTATTCTAGATATAGATCTCGGCAAACGTCTTGGCCTTGAATACACAGAGAACATTTTAAGTATTTAGGGTTTACGAGACGCGACAGTGAACAACATGTATGAACCATCTACGTACTATGAAACAACGACAGCATTTGCAGCTTGAACCATAAAAACGACTATGAACAAGACATAATGGTAAAGTATGTGGCTTGTGTATTCTAAACAAATTCCGATCGGAAAAAAGGCTCTATGTTTGCCATATGTTTACTTTTATGTTTATAACGTAACCGGCGGATTGTGGGCTGATTTCCTTATTTCTTTTTTTTCCCATTTAGCCCCAAACTAAGCAAAGCCTGTACTATGAAAACTAGATAATTGATAGACATACTTAAACATACTTTTTTTGTAAATACATACTATAGATACTAACACCCAGACAGTAGAAAATTACAATGTTCATTACATCATAATTTTCTACTCATGGGGATCGAACCCACACCCTCCGGCGCAATAGACTTCGTTGTATCCACTGCGCCAATCGGCTCGTCGATCGAAAGAAGTATATGCGTTCGGCGCCACCGGTGTCCAAGATGCTTGCCCGTCACTATACGTTATTTCTCTCAAGCAGTTGGCAGCAAAGCAAGCAGGCAAGCATGCGAGCGGGTCGCGTGCCAATGCGGGGGCGCAGACGCTTCCGGCTCGCTTGTGATCCGCACCAACGCGCTCTAATGTAATATGTAAGTATGCATTTAATGATCTAGCCAAATATAAACGACAATTTTACGTGCGTGTGATTCAGAAATGTTGTTTCCCATAATTCATATGCGCTGCCATCTATAGTTGTTAGAATTGACTTTAATTTCCGAGTGAACTACGTCAATACCAAATGTTCCAATAGATGCAATATAATTCCAATAAAAACTTACTATATGGAATAACAAAATGTAATAGTTGTATACAATAACTGTTCTGACTTTAGTTGCTACAGTAGTTTATTTGATGACGACATTTTACGACATATTTGATTTTGTAGCGTTAAATTGTATTTATGAATTCGTCTATTCGTTTTGATTTTTCACGTCTAGTGACGCAGTGTTTGTGGAATTTTTCAATCATTGAGATCGTAGCTAGTACTCCTAAAAGCTACAGCTAAATGAATGCTTCTGTCTAGAGTCGAGATGGAAAACAATGAGGTATGTTTTTGAATGTTCTTTATCGTATTCATTCGTGCATCAATGTACAGGGTACGTACTAAGCGTACTAATTGTGTGAATTAGCGTGGCGTGGGCGGGCGGAGGCTGTGTAGGCGAGTCGCACGCCGCGCCTTATCGCGCGCGATGTTATCGTGTGATGCATCGCCTACCATATATTCGTGCAGGGCTGTGGCAGGGTTACTTTCTAATGTATAAGAAACATATTTTGCAGAGTAATACATACAATAAATGAATGTGTTGCAAGGTTTTGATAATCTTTTTTGTAAACATTGCAGTTACCTGTAGCAAACTGGCAGAGGAGAAATGATTTATTTATTTATTATACTTTTTCTTACAAAACACACAGGGAAAACAATTTAGAACATTAAATTTTAAAGTTTTGTACAGAAAGGCGGCCTTATTGCTTAGAAGCAATTTCTTCCAGGCAACCTGATAGGAAAGGATATGTATGGACGAAACGCGAGTTCGCAAAATAAAACACAAAATTAAGAGACAGCAAAAAAAGAGCAAAAAAAAAAAACGATAATAAAATATAGTAATTGCAATGAAATATGCAACAAGATGCTATAATAAAATACATAAATTATTAATAACATTAATAAATAATAAGACTAAATACACATACACAATATAATACTTACTACTATATAAATATATTTACTAAAATTCATAAAAATATATTTACCTCACGCATTCTACTTATCAATTTACATATTTTTCTATAATCGTTATGACTTGCATGGTACCTAAAACCTCAACAGTGCCAGCCCTACTGACCACTTCTGTACGTTATCAGGCACCATTCTAATCGACCACACGTAACCGACCATAGCGTGGTTCATTCCCACGACAATTAGCCCACGGGTGCCCACGCACCGCCCACATGATGACTCAAACCGTCTGGCGCTACAGGGCTACAAGATCTAATAGACTGGACTGCCACGATTCTAATATTATACCAACACAGCCCTACTAAGCGCTTCTGTACGTTATCACCTACCATTCTAACCGACCATACATAAACGTCCGCAGCTCGTGGTTCGTTCCCACGACAATTAGCCCACGGGTGCCCACTCGCCGCCCACGTCGTGACTCAGACCGTCTGGCGCTACAGGGCTGCCTAGATCCAATTGACTAGTGACCGGCGTAACTATCGCAATTTTTGTCCTGATTAGAAACTTGCATTTGTTTGTCCGTGGTGTTTTTTTGTTGTTAGAAATCAAGTTGACTCTTTTTAATTGACTGACACTGCAACTTCTGCTGCGATCACGAATTTACAATTAGTAATTTTTACTATTAGTTGGGACACTTGTTAATAAAGTACATGGAATATAAAATAAATAGAAAATAACAAATAAGAATTAAATAAATAATAGTTCAGTTGCCTAGAATTTGAGATGCATTTTACCAACCAAATGTATATTTACTTGTGTATGTAAGTCTTAATTCTGGCAATTTAACAAATTGCATCTATTTCTTCATCATGTAACCGGAGTCTACAAATTAATTCTGCGAATTAACGGGCGGTCGTCATTAATAAAACTAACACTGTATTTATTTAGTCTGCAACAGTTGTCTAATTAAACAGGCCAATGGAAACCTACAATTATAATTAATACGATATGAGTCTGATGACCAATTTGTCTCGTGTTATTAAAAATAACATCTGACATTCTAATTTTTATAGTAGTAAATAACCACTAGCGACTATAATAAAAATTACTGACTGAAAATTGTGACATTTAAAGTCGTTGCTTCTTTTAAAAGATGAGTTGAATGATAAGACCGGTCCCTATTGTAATTATGAAAAGGCAAATAATGGCGGGAAACCATAGGTATAGATTAACATAAGTACTTATTAACATTGCACCACGCGCGTGGTTTGCAAGTCGATGCGAAGACGTAACGTCACGTTTCCTCGTGAGCTGGAAATGTTTCTTTGTGTAAAAAACACTAGCCACGCTCCACGATTTTGTATTTAATCAGTAGCTGGTTGTGTGGACCTTGAATGCGTGTTCTTTTGATGTACCGAATCAATTACTCCTTGCTAGAATGGTGTGACTCGGATACGTGTTACTCGGATTGCAGCTAAATCACGCTAAAATAATTTTATGTTTTGTAGTCCCTAAATGTGTGGAGGCTTAATTAAATAGATGTTTAATATCTATGCGTAAGTTTTTGATATATCAATTAAAACTGATAGTTCACGGAATTGTTTTAAGCCTTTTGTAGACAATGATTGGTTTACAATTGAATATTCTCTTTGCGTACACGGTATTTCGATACAAAGCGATCACTGATTAGTGTATTGTTGGATGATGTCGAATAGCGGAAATGAACATAATAGATCCATCTGAATGAGCCCACGAGCTACAGTCACGCATATAATAACACCCGTAACCACATAGGTATAGTGTTGACGCAAATGTGGATGAATATTAATCAAGTCGGAAGGTTTCTAGACTGATAAACATATTCATAACATAGAATTCATTTTCTTTATAATTGTTAAGCATACATTGATATTATTTAATGAAATGTATAATATCATAAATCTATTGAAAATAAATTCCTATGTAACCAAATCCTAATTATTTTTCTAATGGTACTTAAACAAATTAAACCCATCTATTAATTAATAGCACGCCATGAGTTGAGAGTTGCATCAACGCAATTTTGTTTACATTATAAATATTAAAAATAAAATAATATGTATTATGTACATCAATTTGGACAGTATGACTTAATATTAATGACTCCATTAAAATATGTTACTATTAAAAAAGTCGATTACAAATTATACGTTTATCCGGTTAAAAAAATATTAAATTTATAACCAATTTGCACAAAAATAATTTCAATATTTGCAAACTTACCCGCCGATTATCTCCTGGTTTCTTCTGCTCAACCGCATTAGGACTACTCATATTGTTAGCAGGGTTGGCCTGCGTACCAGCTACACCGGTCACCATATTGTCTTTAATCACTTATTATTTCACTAGACAGTTTCAGGATTAATCACTGCATAACGCACGTAACCAAGTTTGAGAATGATAGGCGTACGTCTGTCGCGTGCGAGAGTTGGCGCGCGACTGAATTGAAAAATGAAAATTTCCTACGCCAGTCGTCGTCGACGAAGCTCGTCCGGCGTCAACGTTAAGTCGAACGATGCGCTCGGGTCGAGGGTTTCGTTCGTGAGCGCGATTTGGGCACGCGACAACACCACGCGGCATCTCCACGCGTGGCTTGCGAGTGGCCAGCACGCTCCAGCATCAGACGCGACTTGCGGTTGCCACTAGATTAATGCGGTTGACCGCGGAAAAACAATAAGCCTGGCTCCTTGTATGATATGGAATCAATCACGTGCTTCTATCCGTTACTTACAGTTTTGCAACATTTAATCATCCACATGTTTACAGTATTGGTACATTTGTATATACTTTGTAAGTTTCCAATTACAAAACATAAATTAGAAAATAAAAAATAAAAATTAGACAAAATATTGGTCATGTTATAATATTAATAATTGTCAATTGTTCCGACAACCGATTCCAATTTTAGACCAATCTCAACTATTCCTAATTAAATGAAATGTTAATTAATGAAATGTTAACTCAGTATCTTACTCATTCGCGGAAGAATGCTACGGCGTGCCCGTGAGCCCCCCACAAGGTGTGTGAAGGAACATCGAGGGGTTTTAGTCGGTGCAAGTTCGACATAACCCGGTCGTTTCCCCAGACGGCCGGGTATGCGAAGGCATTTCCCCTCGTAAAAAAAAAAGTATATTACTCATACATTTTGTACATTTTAGGCCCTCTATTTTGCGTACTACAGTACTTGTACGTAGAATACGACAAGTAAGGTCATGACAAAAATATATACTCGATACAAAAACTCATAGTTCATACCATAAATAAACAGATGTATAAAGTTTTAAACAGACGTGCGGTCCATACCATCTATGTAATACAAAGTTAAGGTTAGTACCTAACTCACATGCGTAATTAAAACATATTAAATTTGTAATAAGAAGATTGAGATCGTATTACAACCAAACCAACAAACAAAGTTTCCTCTATATAATATGAGTGAAGATGATAGTGTAGATTATGTAAAAAATTTGTATTGTTAACATGAGGTCCGCACAAAAAAGGTTGTGTCTGCGAATCCGGACCGCGTTCTGCTATTTGGTGATCCCTGCTATAGGAGTATAGACTATAGACTATAGAGACACATCAAAGCCTGCCGCACATGTTCAGTGCCTGCTTTGCATATGCAAGGCCTCTATGCTTAGTAGATCTGCTCTAATGATACCAGCGGCAGGCGGCAGGCGGTATAGATCAATTGTTTGAATAAAGACGAGGCGAAAATCTCACTGCACGTAACCTACACTATTTATAACCTCTTCATTGCTTTATGTTTTGATACCAAAATGAAACCATATATAAAATATCTAATCGCGTATATTTTAATCAATCAGTTGATTGTGTAATTAATAATTAAATTTTATTAGATGTGGTGTACCATTACTTTCTGATGTTTTCATTGGCTTCCACATCTTTTATAAAAAAGCAAATAATTTATCTTGAAACTTCAAATGTACTTTCAAGATAAAAAAACATATTCAGCCAAGATTGTATATTAGTACAAACAATATTTGCATTAAATTAAAAGAAAAGTAAAAAAAAGTTAAGACAGATGGTGGTCACTGCATTTCGAGGTATGTCGAGTTTATTCTATATTGATGTAAAACAATTAAATTAAAAACATTTATTTGTAAACATAAATCAAAATAACTTAAATACGCCAATTACTTTCGAATATCTTAACATTTATAACAAATATCAAAAGGGCATAGCGGGGGCATTATGTATTCACAATACATCTACTTAGCATATGCAAAGCTTAGACAGGACTCGCTTATTAGGTAGGTACTATCCACTCCTTAACGTTCGAACATCTTGAATATCAGTCGGCATGCCTACATTCCCATTCTTGGCTCCGTTCATACAAGATGAAAGCATGTAAGTATTTATAGGGCGAAATAATTATGGGCTTAACGAGGCTTGCATTTTTGCAGAATGTTTTACAGAAAAGCGAACATATACACAAGGACGTGGTAACATTGTTTGATTTTTTATTCAAATTGCTTCAAGCTCTACAAATAAATAAATCTTGTATGACTTTTACTTTCGTGTTTATTGTATTTGTAGCGCAATTATGTCGCAATCAATAATAATTCTAAGAAAACAGAGACCCGTTAATTTTATCTGAAAACATGTATAACAGTAACAATTTAACGGTCCAGATATTTTTTTACCTCTGTGAAGCCGCCGCCCACAGTTCCCATTCAAAAGGTATCCGATAAACAATGGAAGTGATCTATTTTTAAATATTTTATGGCCAAAACTGGAGCAAATATCTTTTATTGGTCTCCTTTTTAATGTCTATGTTGTTTTACTGTTGTGACTGTTATTTTCTAAGTAATGTTTTTACTTCATTTTTTTGTAGTAGGTATGGAATTGGTCAGTAGTCAATACAGGTTTGAATATTAACGGTTTTCTTTAAAAAAAAAAGATAAACACAATCTTTATCAGAAGATGCTTAAATAACATCAAGTCATTTTATAAAATATGTTTTGGAATTAGGTACTCGGTAACACCGTGAAAATATAATCTATGTAAACGTAATGGACTACGAATATTACTTAAAACCAAGTCTATTAAAACCTAAATCTATAAGAAACCAATTTTAACTATTGTTGTCTTTAAACCCATTTATTTCACTTACTTTTCCTGTGAAATCATGAAATAAGTATTTACTTAGTTTGTAATCTGATAAACCCTACTTATTATAGTGTATAACGTGACATATTAATTATAATAACTGATGGCATTATTTAATCTTCACGCGGTTGTTCCTTTTTCACCGTGGCAAATGATCTGTACCTTTACGACCAACATTTCTATAAAAGAATTATAAAAGAAGATGTTTGCAATATTAGATAACAATGTTATTTCCCCACCTTTGTGGTGTACTAATTGTTTCGACTTTCGACAATAATTCGTTACACAGCAAGTGATTTCTAACATCCAGCATTTCTCCTTTCCTAACGAAAAAACCTAGCGGTAGCAATAAAACTTGTGTCTTTACAACAAAAGGGTTTTAAAATTCTTCGAAACACCGCATCGGCCAGTAAATAATTAGTGACGAATAAATAAATAGCCAATGAGGCGAATGGTAATGCGAGAAGCGGTCCGAAACGAATTGTGAGTCGTGGAAATAATTGAACGCGGTGTCGGTACTCATTAGTAACTTAAACCACAATGCCTACGACGTAAGAAAAGGATACAAAGCTTAGCAGAAGACAATAAATATTTTTAGGTACGCACGGGTGACAGGCCACATACGTTTACGTGGATAGCGATGCGAAAGATACATTATTTATAGAACGACATATACCTAATTGTTAGTAGGTAAGGAAAAACATTGATACTTACAGACATTACTTTAAAAGAAGACTGCAGTAATTCAAAATCTTTAAACAAAACGTATACTTACGTATTACGTATGTAGTCGGAGTCTAGAACTTCTATAAAGGTACTACCTACGACTTATATCTTTTTATCTTGCAAAATGTAGTAGTAAATAGTTTACATTTTTAACAGAGGAACTATGTAAGTAACCTAAGATATTATGAAGTAGATAAAAGACCTTTCCCCTGATAAGGTATGCGTCATGTCTTCTATTAGATTGAATAGTATATAATAGAATATATTTTTAATCATACAAAGTACTTATGAATATCATTTTTGAGATTTTACCACCGGTTCGGAACGTCGATTCTATTTCTATTCTACCGAGAAGGTATCGAAAAGACAGTCGATAGTTACGCTTTTAAAAATATTTGGTTTATTTTATAATCATTGGCTGCCTAACAATTGCCTAAAAACTTTTCTTGAATTAGCTGACACATATGCCACGAATCTTTATCCTCCATATACTCTTCAACAGGACAATACGCAGTGATAATAACGTATAACCACTCTCAGAATTACGGGCCTCATTACAAAGTCACCCAGCCAGACCTATTGCTCGACGAAACAAGCATTAAATTTCTTAACCAAACTACGACCGTTAATTTTTATGACGCAACCATTCAAAACAATAGCTGTGAAGGTTTGTAAGTTCATAGCGGGCGTTCGTGAAAAAATATTGTTAAACATAGTCATAAATGTGCCGATCGTTAAGCTTTGTTAGTAGCCTTTGGCGGCTCGTAAATTCTTCCAAGACCTTCGTTAATATTTGGTATTTAAATAAAGAGAAATTGACGGGTTGAAATCAGCAAAAGGCACTAAAGGACAATACCCGCCAAAATATTTAGCAAACACGCGTTGAGTCGGCAAAATTACTTTGTTAACGGTTACTGCAAGGGTTCATTGCATTTCTTTTGTTGAAATTTTTTACACACCAACTTTACGACGTCAGAGAAAGGTTTGCGATTCTTAAACTATCTCTTTTAAATCTTTATGTGCGTCAATTGAGTAAGAAAATTGAACAACGACGTTAAATTTTAATGTGCCTGTAATTACCTTTTCTCAGTCTTGACAAAATTTCTCTTTAAATATATTTTATTATTTTTATACCGTTCCATGTTAATGAGCGATCAAAGCAATAAAATGTACGTAGGTGCAAAAAGCGGTGTCCAAAAATTATGATTATCGAAGGTAATTGGCAACGTAATTGCTGTTCAGCTACTGCTTTAATATTGAAAATGTCTTTTAAAGAGTACTTTTTGTATTTTGACACCTTTAGCAATTTGTGCATTTGCAAATTATCGTAACAGCGATGCACAAGAATGTCGCACCTGCGCTCGTTAAATGACTATGAAATCACAAACGGGCGTGATTATATACCATCCAATCTCGTAACGTGATAAATGTTACAACCGTACAAAATACTCGAGGCGAAAACAAACATTAGTTTTTTGCGATAATGACGGCTGGCGTCAGGCGTCGCTGATAGTGTAAAGATTGCCACAGAATTCGTCCGAACCCCTATTTCACTGTCCCGTAACCTATAATTTTATCGGACCGAAGCGAGAAAAATCGTGCGCAAAAAACTAACGTAATATCATCTTGCGTATCATCAGCCATCGACAGATTTTGTTCCAAAATGCAAATCGCTAACCGAAATAAAAAGCCGTATAATTTTTCGAAATTTATTTTCGAATGCTCTACAAAAATACATTTACTTACATATGTAGACATTGGATAAAACTTTATATAATAATAATAGCTTTGATATATACAACTTCATTTTAGATAATTTTGATATAAGTAAACCATAAAACAAAAAGCAAACATGCATATTACATAGAGATTCAATACATTATTTTTATAAAATTTAAATTAAGTTCATTCATGATGTGTAACAATGCAATGAATATATTCATAGTTAAGAGCTGTTATTTGTTTATGGAAAAACATCATAATAATTTACATAATAACTACAATTAAGGCATAAAACATTGAGACACTATAGCCATAAGTTAAGAGTAATTTTCCGTATAAAATCTAACAACAATACTATTTCTACGAATGGTTCGAACATTTTTTTTCGATGCCTTAAACTTCTAAATCCGAAAATCATTAAAATATGATGTGTTTTATACAGATATTAACTCATTATCCTTAATATTTGTCTTATTTATAAAGGGTAATATTTACCAGATATGTATTAAACAAAATAATGGTCGACAAAACATTATTTATTTTGGTTACAAGTTATTACATAATAGCCATAAAAATATTTGAAAATAATTCATATGTGATCATAAATTAATACTGTGCCATTTTATCTATTTTAAATAAATAATTGGAATGATTTAATTACAAATTAGCTAACGGTCCTTTGTACCGCATTTTATTCTACTAATCAATAAGTATATGTTTAATTAAAACTATTGTTAGAAAAATAGAGAGAAAGAAACAGCATCATTAAACTTTTGAATTGATTTAAAATAAATAGTAGCAATAAATTTTAGTCGACAGAAGAAACATTTTGTTTGCATAAATACGGGGTATTTTTTCAAAGTGTGTGCCCAACTTTTTAACATCCAAATATAAACAACGATATATTATAATGTGTAATAAATTTAAAATTAACAAACTTTTTTTAGTTATTAGCATCGCCAATTATCTTTAAAAATGCGTGAATTAATGTCCCTCTTTTGTTCTTCATCGTATAAAAAAACATCTTGCGTTATACTCATATAATTCATATTAATTTTGCTGTATTTTACTAACACACACACTACAACTATACTTTTTTTACAATCCTATTCTATGTTTGTAGCGTATATTCGGAATGTTTAAAGGTAACAAATTCTTTAATAATAAAAAAAAGTTTTTAATTTATTAACCTATTGTATTATTAATTTAGGAAACCCTGTAATAATTTGGACACACTTTAAAAAAATTCCCTGTATGATGACTTCGAAACCGTATAATACCTGATTCACACAGATAGCGGGCGCGAGTGGTAACGGGAGTGCGGGGGGTACGTCAAAAACGCTCGACCCACGCACGCTCTCCGTGTGAATCACGCTTAAATGTTGCGAACTGATGTAATGTGAAACAATATGAGGGGCAAAAAATATATAATTAATACACTGAAAACTAAAAAAGATGCAATCGTTTTTTAATTTGTGAATATGGAAACACCATGTTTGAACAATGGTTCGAGAACAGGAGTAAGGCAAGTGAGTAATGTCATGAAAATGCACTAAAATCACAAAACTAATTCATACGTTATTGGACTTTTAAATCCGTAGTAATAAGTTAAAACAGCCATCTTTAAATACAATAAATATTTGTACCAAATAGTTTAAGGTGTAAACGTAACAATACAATTACAATGGTTACATAAATTATTTTATCTACTTGCGGCAATAAATTAATTTTATCTAATTGAAGTGAATAAAGAAAAAAAAAACTATTTTAATAACAGCATTTTACAAATATTATATCCAGTTTTTAATGATCTAGAAATATTTAAATTCATAGGTAGAAGTATTTCAGATATGTAAAATTACATGATTGTCTTTTGAAAGAGAATTTGGTAGAATACTATTTTAATGTATCAAATTAAACAAAAAAAAAATAAATGAAAAAAATCTGATGATTTCATGTTTCTATAAAGTATTTATAGATCTTACTTGAACAGAGTAAAAATCTTAGGTATAGTTTTCTTTAACAATGTCTAATCAATCACTTATATACCAGATATGCACCACTTACTAATTTAATTAATCCAATTTAATCATAAATTGAACCTTACTCATACGCTTTAAGGCTGCATTTGCAACTTGAGTTGATTATTTACTTCAGAAATATTGGTGCTTCTGTATATCTAGCATATTAGTAATCGAAGTAATATCTACTCCAATATAATATTCACATTCGCTACACTTACATCACAGACATTATTTTCTTTAAAACGTTAAAATTCAAAAAGTTTTCCAAACTTTCATCGATCTAGAAATGCGAAATTGATGGTTTAAAAATATTTTCAAAAATCTTTGGCAATGGCGAATCAATGCCAGTATTCATTATTGTTTTAAAGCACCACGTTATTGTAGCGGAAATTGAGCTAAAAAGTTAGAGCAAAAATATCTTATGATCACAAAAAAATATTACCTAACTCGAAAAATTACGCTTACAAATCATATAAGTAATTGACCTATGATCAAATAATAATTGTTTTTCTATTATGTAGTAAAAGATTATTAAGTAAGATTATAGGAACTTACTTATGTCGTTTAGATAATTATGATTTTAAGTTATGTTGTGAGAGCAAATAAGAATTATAAAATATTGTGAAATATCATCGATAAGATTGTCTATATGTATCAATGTTCAATCTTCAATTCATCAATATAAATAACAATTGCCAATATATATTTTCGTTTTTAACTGGAATTTTGTAACAAGCTTTGTGTTATGAAAAAAAAAATCACACAATGAGGGACCGAGATAGCACTAGTCAAAGGCAAATGTGGAAAAAAGACAACAGCCAAGAACCCGTTATTACGATATATTGATTTTTTGGCTTGTAAAGGAACACCAATGTTTAAAGATGTAATGACTACAAATTTTACAATTTTATTGTTTTATCCTCTAATTTTTTCATTCATACAATAGCACCTTCACTATAAAATTTTAACATGCCAAAAATATTTCATACCTCTAAGTTGACCCTCGATATTCATTAAAATATTTAATTATTTACTGTTTTATTATATTCATTTTCAACCGGCTATTTTGTGTGGGAATGATAAGTCAATAGTATGAGTATAAGATCACTTAACATCAACTGAATTAATATGTCGCCATTTCATCATCTGATTGGATAATATTCTAACCAATCAGAATAAAGAGGTTACTTGATTGGTTAAAATTTGAGTAGCTCATTTACCTATAATATTTATCTAAATCGTGTCTGCACGTACATATCGTTTGAACCAGACGTCGAATGCCAGTTGTTGTACAATTAATTTTAAAAAGTTGAGGGTAGTTCAATATCGTGGCCCCAGTATGGTCGTACGACATCTGGCATTGTATTGTTGTTTCAAACCGCGGTGTCGACTGCAGACGCGGGTATTGTCCCCTAAGACTCCGGGAACAGTAGGCTTTCCACTGGAGCCGATGCTGTCATGTCGTCGCTGTCTGGCCGAGACCAGTCCTGGGAAATTTAAAGACATTAATCTTACTTATATTATGTGAAATGATGGATATTTAACACACACACACATACACACGCTTTATTTCTTGCATGCGTTTTTCTTTTATATTTATTAAGAATATATATAGAATGGAGATATAGAGAATACTAATATTATAAAGAGGTGATTCTTTGCTCCTTTGTTTGAATGGAATAGGCTCCGAACCTACTGGAACTAATTGGATGAATTTTGTTGGATTACTTTTTATCCCTATAGGAGATATACCCAGGTGGAACCGAGGGACTCAGGTAGTTGATAAACAATATTTACCTGTTCCTCTGTACTCGCGAAGAATAGATAGAAGAGATTAGCTCCAAGATCAATGGCCGCAGCCAAGTAGAACACCTCGCGCCATTGGCCAAGAGTTTGCTGTGAATAAATACTTTGTATGAGCTATCAGAAAATATATTGAGATTTATAATAATTACTTTAATATTTTATTATACGCTATCAACATAGGCCCTTTCGTCTATTGCAGACGATAATGGTGTAATGTCTGATAGATCACTGCAGATATATAACATGCGCGATAACTTGTACAAAAACGCAAACTAATTAGATACCAGAAGGTGAAGGTGAAATATAGTAAAATCAGCGGGTTCGATCCCTGGCGTGTTTAATAAATTTTTCAAAATTCTAATTTTAGAATTGTAATGGAGCAGTTTGATTTACATCAAAATCGGCCTCGGTCTTTCAACATTTTCCTAACAATGCTCGTGGATTAGATTTTGGCACTGAAAACCCGCTTGAAACAATCCCTGTAGACAAATGCATATGTTGGTCCTTTGTTTGGTCGGTAAATTGTGCGAAATGCATCTTTATGTTGACCTCATGTTGTTCAAAGCTGATGATTTGGCCAATGACATAGAGCGCCAAGAACCCGCGTCGTTTGTAATACCGTACATCTTGTTCAAACAGCGATGATAGATCAACTTGCTTCATTTATTGTTAAATGTGTGTAAATAAATAAATATACCTGTTCAGAGCTGATGATCTGACCAATGACGTAGGGCGCCATGAACCCGCATATGTTGCTGGCGTCGTTTATAACACTGTGCATCGTGTTCAAACTGCGGTGGTTAATTTATTGTCAAATGTGTGTAAATAAATAAATATAATACCTGTTCAGAGCTGATGATCTGGCCAATAACGTAGGGCGCCATGAACCCGCATATGTTGCTGGCAGCGTTCGTGATCCCGTACATCGTGCCCGCGAATTGCGGCGACAAGTCGATGTGGTTCATCTGATTACCTGTTTAATTAAACATATTTAATAAATTTAACGATAAGTGAGACATTTTTTATTATTTACTAGCTTTCCGCCCGCGGCTTCGCTCTCGTGGACCCGGCAATTCGAATTTTTCCCACCTTTTAAACCTTCCCTAGACCTCCACGAATAATTCAAGACCAAGATAAGATAAATCCGTTCAGCCGTTCTCGAGTTTTAGCGAGACTAACGAACAGCAATTCATTTATATATATATCGATAAATTATAATGTACACGGTTTTCACGCAAGCGGTGCGAAGCTTGGTGCGACCGCGTAAGCATCACACTCGCCCTGAAGAAGGACCTCCGAAACGGTCCGAAACAGTCGGCCTTAATCCGAGTTAATAATTTAAAAGGTGAGTAAAAAACGTATACATTATAATTATTATATTTAATAAAAATGTTAACAATTAGGATCAGATTAGAATGGTGGCTGAATGTGAGGTAAATGTCTTATTATTGGAACTCAATAGCATCTAGTGTGTCTTCTTCACGGTTTCTCAACCGCTGAACCGATTTGGATGAAATTTTTTATAAATATATTGTTTGAATCCCGAGAAAATACATAGGACAGTTTTCATCCTGGAAATTCCAGAGGAACGTGAAATCTACGCGGGTGAGATAGTACATCATATATGTATCTGTGCTCCACGGTCTCATCCGTTACACGTTCACTACAATTAGTAGAGTAATGTTTGACTCAAAAGTCAAAAGTCAAAACGTTTATTTTCCAAATTGGCTTCTTTCGAGGCGCTTTTAGAAGACTCATTTGGCAAATAAAGATCTATTATATTTTAATAACACTAATACACACTTAATTAAATTCCTACAAAGTTAACCGTAAGATATCTCACCAGCATACACGGCGCCGCCGAACGCCGACGTGATACTGAGCAGCAACATGACAGCGATGCGGTCGCAGCCCGCCCACGCGATGCCCAGCAAACCGAACGCCGGGATGAACGCAGCTGATGACATGACAAAAAATAATCAATGATTTTATTGTATGTATACACACATTTATACAAAAAAAAAACACATAAAAATAATATAAAACAGTACATATACAAAGGGCGCCTTTATCGCTTTTAAGCGATTTCTTCCAAGTAACCCATGGCGTGGAAATTTATGGACATGGAGAGAGAAGAAGGTGTACACAAGAGGTGGAGGAAAAGTAAACAAATTTTAAACATAAAATAAAATAAAATACAACATACCATCAGTCAATACAATTATGTACTAAAAATCAATATAGAGAGCAACAACATACAGCTGTCAAATCTAAATACAGTCACCGTGACCGTAGTCAAAACATAAGTTCCCAATCTATAACAGACAACTACCCTCCTTTACAAGATTAAAAAATTCAAAGGATGTATTTTTACTTCAGACGGGTTTTGGTCCAAAGTTAAGTATAATTCTTTTCTTACCCATAAATCGGTTTTCTTTAAGTAGACGTTTTATATGTATACATTTGCTTTTGAACTCGTTGACAAGTGTCGATTAATTTATTTTAAAGCTTATTTAATGGAAATGACATTACTTAGTTTAAATACGCAACAATTTAAAAATAAATAATCTTATAAAATATCCATACAACATATCATTATTATATTGAAAAAGATAAAGTCCGTAAAATTCCTATTTGATAAATTGACCACAGCTGTGATGACATGATTATTGATTAGGGCTTTATTTTTAAATGAAACAACTCATTACCAAAAGTAAATTACACAGAGATAACTAGAACTTGGTGTCAATTACATCTTTATTATCTTACCTACTGTATTCCACAGTTTCATACTGTTCAGTCGAGAAATCCATCCCTTAGCCAAAAGCCAGTCAGCAAACACACTTATAATGATGCCGGCTATCCAAGCCGTCAGGTAAGGAATTGCAGATAATCTTGCGTTCTGTAAAATAAACATGTAATAAATTAATTATAATGAATCATCAATGCAAGTAAACACATAGAGATAAAACTTCAAAGGGTAAATCAATATTCTCTTTTAGAGATAAGCCTAACATTCGGAATTAGAAAAAAATTGATTATTGTTGTAAAAAGTATGTCATAAAATTTATATGTATAGTAAATTAGGATCATTTTAAGTGTATGTGCCATTTAGAACAATATCTTTGTAGTATTACAGACCAACTGTCCCAGTTTCGCTCTAGTAGCTTAATATTATATAGCCTATGTTCATTACGGTCCAGTAGTTTCGGAGTCTCTATTCAAACAAATAAACAAAAAACAAATATTTTCTCTTTATAATATTTATATGGATTTTTGGATATAACATGAATGTATTTAAAAAAAATACTCACAGATACAATATCAAAGTGCAGAATATTGTTCATATATGTGGGCAATTCCGTTAGTTGCGTATAGAATAGCCATGACTGGCCACACTGGGCTATCAATATCGCCCAAAGCGGTAAACACGTAAGGAATTTGCACCATGGTATTGACATTGACGGTTTGTCTTCCTGTAAACAATTTATTATTTAATTTACTTTAATAAATACATATAGTTAAAAAATTATTATATGTTTGTCATTTTCTACTGTACAGGTGTTAATTTGTCTATGTGTATTTTTTTTGAAAAATATGTTATGTAGCACAGTTTTATAGTTTTCATAATACAAACTTTACTTCGTTGAGGACGAGACATTGTGGCAAATATTCGACAATATTTTATTTTTAGTATACAGATGTAGCCATCCTTAAATTTAAAAAAAATGGCCAATTTTTTTGAGAATTAATAAATAAATATTTGTTACAATTTTATATTATAAAAAATCTAACATTAATAATATTCAATATTGAAACAAGTGTGTTCTAGATAAACGGAATAATTGTGCCAAACACTGAGTAGCATATTATTGTGATTTCGTTCACATCTGCTTCATGAATCATAGTGTACATAAAATATTAGTTGCATTCATTATTTATTATACATAAACACTCATTGTTGCGTGTGTTCGTATTTCGTGTTAATGTTCATTGCGCTAGTTAAGAATGAAATTATTTTTAACAGATTTCAGGAACTGAACTGTTTATTTTGAAAGCTTCCTCTTAAGTCACAATATATTTTTCTTTCTTTAATTATTATCAATATTTTTCTTAAATGAAATATAAAAAATAACCAATTTACCCCTATTAAAATTACATTAAAACAGTACATGTAATCCAATAGTTCGCATAATATATTAAACCTCTTTCGGGCATATTCTTAGATATTTTGTGGTGTTTATGTATGGAACATCCAAGCAATGATGCATTTACCTGTGGTCCGATGGTTTGTGTTATATATTCCACCTCCTTAGGACATATCCTTGGGTGTTTTTGTGGAGTATCGTATATAAGGAACATCCAAGCAATGAACCATAGAACGCCCAGACCCCCAAACAAGTAGAAGCACAGTGGCCAGCCACCAGCAAAGTCTAATGTGCATAACCACCCAGATATTGGTAAGGATATTACCGTCCCTATATTTGAACCTGTCAAAGAAAATATTACTATCAATACAAAGTTATTGATAGGAAGTTCATGTTTTATTTCTCTTACTCCTTCAAACCCACATAATATTTAAAACTTAATAATTTCAAAGTACATTTTAAACTGTTTCATTTTCGCAAAAAATATAGCCCACTTTTGACTTTGTTGAAACCCTAAAGTGGGAGTTTCCAAGCCAAAGTACATTTGACTTTAAGATCTTATCTATTTCTATTCTATAACTCTTAAATTCAATAAAAACTGTTCTGCATAAACATTTGAAAAATCAATATAATATGTATATCCACAAACATTTCTCTATTATAGAGGTTTTGGGTTTAATAAACATATATACACATAGTATTTTTAATATCCATTACAACTAAGAAAATAAATTTTTAAATAAATTATTGTTTAGTACAATAGCGGGAATTGTGACAAAATCTACATAAATAGCTAGTAAAGTCAGTTGTCTGATAATATTGCATGCGGCTAGTAACCTTGAGAATGAACGTCCCAGTATCATACTAAGTTAATGACTATGAGATAATTCTATTGTACAATACTTATTGCATAGAGTTTTAAATATAATTATAATAAATCACTGGTTTATCAGCTCTTCTGTTGGATATTTTATAATATATTCAAGAAAAAATTTTATATTTTTTATCAAAGCAGCTAAAAAATATTGATTTTGAGTGGGAAAGCCTATGGTTCAAAATGAGAAGTTTTATATTTGCCAAGAAATTGAAATCAATAAGTATATCATATTACATGTAGAGACTTTTATTTTGCACTGGTATTTCTTCTATTGTTATTGTGAAATTAAATTGTACAAGAATATTAATAATTGAAGTGTTAGTTGTTATAAAATTTACAACTTTTAGGAGGTGGAATATATGTCAAAATCAATCGCAAGACCATCATGCACAAGAATATAATTATACTAACAATAAGTGCACAAATTCATACACAGCAATCAAATCAAACCTCACCTGCATAGACAATAGCAGCGAATTTCGACCTTTCCAAAGGTGGTATCCATCTTGCAAGCATAGCCATCATTGCAGGATATGTCACCCCTTCACCTAAGCCTTCCAGCACTCGTACAACAATGAAAAATTTGAAATCTACAAATGCTGCTATAGGGCTCAGAATTGTGAATATTGCAGTTAGTAAAACCCCAATGCCATACACTAGTTTACCACCAAATATTTCAGCTATCCGTCCCCCTGGTATCTGTAAAGGACATAATAGTGTATAAATATTTAACAGAAAGCAAGCCATACTTGCAACAGAAAATAGATTAATAGATACTAGCGAAAAACAATAAATACAATATTTCTTTATAACTTGATAACAGATTATTATAATTTCTTAATCATGGCAATTTACAGTAAAAATATTGTTTTACCAAATATCATTTAGTAGGATTAATTTATAATTAAAATAAAAGTACCAGTACATATTTACCTGTGTTAAGACATAGCCATAGAAAAATGATCCTAAAATTATACTCTGTTGCTCTGCAGTCCAATTAAAATCACCAGGTCTCTAAAAACAAAATCAATCCTTACTACCTTATTTAATATAAAAAATGTGAAGGTAATTCTAATCTGTCTGTATGTCTGTCTACTCTTCACTCCGACCACAGAACTGATTTGGATGAAGTTTTGTACAGAGGTTGTTCGAAATCGGACAATGGATATAAGATGGATGCATGAATTTACCCAGGAATACCATGGGAACGGGAGAAAGCAACAGGTGAAATTGTGGGAGCAATTAGTATACAATAAAATTTTAATTTATCAACCAATCAATTCACATGTTTTTCAGTATTTCCATTACAAAGATAAGACAATGTGTAACTAAAGTTTTTAATTATACTAAAGTATATTTAACTAAGTTAGTTTAAATACTTAATGAACTATTGTAATTCTTATGCAAAGAAACATATTCAAAGTAATACATACAACAGGTGCTGAATTATTGCTAGATGGAGATGCTGGACACACATCTAAAGTTTCATTTGATGGTACAGGAGCCGTTGAATTTATCATAGCCACTATGGCAACTGATAGATTTACTCTCATAGCATACACATTGGCAAAGCCAAGGAAGCCCATTATGCCTAGTACAGTACGACTTTTGATCCATCCTGATGTTTCTTCAACTAAAACATAAAACAATTATCAAAATATTTGGTGATTAGAAATTTTCAAGAATGTTTAGATCAATGAAACAAAGTCGTATGTAAAGTAACCTTGGTTTTAACATGTTCAGCGTACAATAACAATGACAAATGCAATGCGTTTCGATCTATGATACAACGCATAATAGAAAACTAAAACAAGCATTTCTTCCGTCATTTAAAGTTGCTAAATAAGGAAATTAATTAAATAACAATGCCTACCTCTTTCTGATTGTACCAAAGTTCTTCGACTACTTGTTACATCGTTTTCAATGTCCTCGTTTATTATAGGACTTTCATCTATTGGTAATGACATGGTTTATTTAATTTTTTACAACCATTCCCCGTCAATCTTCGATACTTCAAAATAATAACATAGGGATTATAATCTTAATTTACTTTATGTTCCTATTGTAACGATAAATTTATTCAGAACTTGAAATGACTCATAAACTTTTCTATAGCGGAATCTATCGTAAACAAAGGAATCCAATTCACAAATCACAAAATCTCACAACAATATTCTGTCATTTTGACAGCAGTTGTCATTTGTCACTGTGCCACAAAAAATCCGTTTCACACAGATTACAGAATTAAGAAGTAAAGTCAAATTTTGTCTCATTTTTGAAAGAATCAATTAAGAATATTATCTAGTTTCAATATATTAATTTGTATAAAATCCTATCAGCGATAAAAGCTCTTAAGGCTAAGTGACTCAGAAAAGCAGCAGCATTGCATACGTTTTATTTTACGGTCATAAAAACTGTAGAAACAAAAACTTTTAGTTTAGGTTTCTTCTGTGGAAAATGATCTAACTTTCATTTAAATAAGACTAGACACATAGGTACATAAAATGTTTTATTTCTATTAAATAATGTCTAAATACCAACATACCAGTTAAATTCTTCTAAATCAATGTTTTTGAAGACATAACAATAAAATTAAATATATAGTCTAATTAAATACATTAATTTAAAATTAAAAAGTCAACAATAAAATGCAGCCTTTAAATTGGACGAATCAGACTTATATGAATCATTATAAATAAACATATTCA
>LQNK01000098.1:437250-449172 GCA_001586405.1 Phoebis sennae
AATTTGAATTCAGCTCCCACTACACCTATCATCAGTTCGATAGACCAATAATTATGGACCCAGAAATCTCACGGGATGTTGGTTAGTCTCTGAAAAGTTTGGCCACCATAGCTAAAATTTAGCACAAAGGTAATTGTTTTACTTTTAGATTTATTTTAGATTAATAAAATAATATTTTCATAGATAAGTATCAGAGAATATTTAAGAAATGTGAGGATATTGTAATGGCATACGATAAAAGTGGACATTAAATTTCATGAAGGTTTATGCATTAATACACAATACATCACATTACAAATTATGAATTCTTATTAATATTGACCAATAAGAGCATTTAATTTTATTTTTCATGTAAAAAAATAACATTTCATACTAAGTATAATCCTGGACGTATCATTAAAATAGGTCCCAAATTGATTTAAAAATTACAATATTTTTTTTGCTATAGGGAAAAACCATAACTTTTATACCATTTTGAAATTGGTATTAACTACAGAAGTTTTTAAGTTCACTGACCGCCTCAGTGTAGTACATTTTTTTTAAACCACAGACTATCAAATCTGACCTCAAAATTTTACTCTATACTAAATCTGAAATAAATATTTTTTTTCTTCCGTTGTCTGATATTTCTATTAATATTCAATGCAAGTATTCAAGAAAGCAACTCATCAAGAAAACTTAATAAAAAAATTATGAAAAACCAATAAGAATTACGGCCACAGTAATATAAAACATTGGACGAGGTCAACATTTTTAAAAAAACTACAAAATCCTCAATATCTCAAAAACAGTGATATTTTCGTATGACCTATATTGGGTTTTTTTGATAGATTATTAGCTCAGCTATCATCCCCCGAGAGATGCTTCACTCATTACGGGACACCCTGTATATGGTTCAATATATGTGGGGCACCATATGTCCATCAAAATGTATTATGTACTAAATCATGCATTTCATAGGTACACAGTTCAGTTGTCATATAAAAACATACCACTGTATTGTAGGGTGGCACCCATCAATGAATCAATAAGACTTCCCACAAAACCTCCAACAGCTCCATACAATATTATGGGCCATTGTGGGGGTGCATATGTCAACAATATCCTGTCAGCAAAGTATAGAACAGACAAATAGTGGGCAATTCCTATAACAAGCCCACCAACTGTACTTAAAAGAGTTCCAATCAGACTAATTCCTCCATTTGTCCCTTTTGGCACCTTCTTAAATGTGGTTATCAAGTATGGGTCTGACTCTGACAGGACTGTTCCCAGTTCAGAAGCCCATGTGTCGCCGTTACAACAAGCCAGCACACCTAAAAAAAATTAATCATGTAACAGTTTAATTAAAACAAATTGTCAGTCATTGATGAAAAAAAAAATCATACTAAAATTAAAGATTTTAATTTAAACAGGTGTGTTTTTTTTATTTTGCAATTTGAGATGTAATTTATTATCTACCAAAACTTTCATAAAATTTTTATATTTTAAATTTAATTAGCTTGCTTGCCTTGGAATTACAGTTTATGGCATTATTTAATTTATATGCATTAAAATTTTACTGAAATTATCATCTAATTGAAATTTGAATTCAAGTTTTAAATAAGGGTTTGAGTCCCGTCCTGAATAATCTCAAGGATAATAAAGAATGTATTATTAAAATACTTACCAAGAACACCCATACTGAGCCAGGAAGCCCTATAGTCTTTACTAAAATCTATTGGGCGTTCAGAAGACCCAACATCAATGAGGTATAACATTGCAAGTTGAGTTGCCATTCCTCCATTGCAAAGGACTTGCACCCAAGTTCTTTCACCACCTATTCAAATATAAATTTCATACATATAGCAATGGAATATATATTTTTATTCACTAATAAAATATATATGACATTTAAATATTTTTTTTTTACCTTCCTTGAAGTCTTTTTCAAATTTTCTTTTCAAATGAGGTCTAAAGTGGGATGCTTTTGATGATGTTAAAAAGAATGTTAACAAGGTCATCAAAAAGCAATAATTTGCAAGTACAAGTATAAAACCGACAACCAAAGCAAGAAGAGCTCCACTAAGATTTAATGTCTTTCTTCTGTAACCATACCAAGATATTGGTATAGGTATTAAACATGCTGCCAACCATCTTGTAGGATATATTGTTGATAAATCTGAAAATAATACTTCTAATCATTATGCTCTAAAATGAAGAATCAAAAAAAGAAATATTCACAAATTTTTTAAGCTTTAATAAAAGAGTTATGTTGGTGACAACTGTCATTCAAGAGAGCCAAAATAAGTTATAGGGAATGTTAATAAACACCTATTCCTTTTCTAAATGTTATCCAAATCACATGCATAGATAATTTTTTGTGTAACAAAAATACCTAGATGTGTTATGTACAATATGTTGCTACATACCCTCAAAATTTTCTTGGTGCGTGAGCCTTGTATATATAATATTTATTATCCAAAACGACATTGACAATGGAATTGCCACAGCAATCATAAGAACTGATAAGACATGATCATGTTGTAGGCCACTCTTCTTCTCCTTCATTTCTTTTTCTTTTGCTTGCATTTTGAGATTCAATACAGACAAGTAATTAGTTATAAATTCAATGTATAGCGAATGTTATGTCTAAAGGTCCGAGTGATAATTAAATAGATAAACAAGTAGCCTCCTTTGAATCAGATAAGTTGCAAGTACATTAAAGGTTATCGTTATTTTTTTCAAGGGTTACCACTGAAAGTAATGCAATGGAGTAAATAAAGTAATTTACTACTTTCTTGTTGTAAACATGGAGCTTTCGTTTCTACACTACACACACACTACTCATATAAAAAAAACTAGAATTTGAACAAAGTTTCACTGACTACGCTGCTAATGACAACTATTTGAATTCAGAAAAGACTTTTAGAATGAAGATATGTACAGATTTAGTTTAATATATCGCACTAAAAACTAAAATTTACATAAAAATATTATTTATTAAATAATTCAGTGAATTCAGAGTTGAAGTTGACAAGTCAATACTGATCACTGACATGATGACATCTGACATGTATTTCAGTGTCAAAAATCAACAAGAGCAATGAGCATTACTCGAGTGATTAGTAATACGCCACAAATTTTGGAGCATTTAAATAATTATAAATTATAATTAATGAAAAAAAAACGTAATTTTAATATTTGAATGAGCTGTTTAAATAAAATCTTTATGAATCTGTATTTTTCAATTGACAAGTCTCAATATTGTCCATATTTTATCTATAGTATCTTGAGTTTAAATTAGTTTTTTTCTGGTGTTTTTAATTTTTATCAGTTCAATGAGTATTGAGTTGTGAGTTGTTTGTAAATCATATTGTCGACAAATTCAATTCAAAAGTATATATCAATCCTATTTCAAGTGCAGTGTACAATGAGTGATCACAATTAATAACAAAGTGTTATTGAATGAAATAAAAACAATGAAGCCTTTAATAGATTTCGATGAATGTTTGCGAGACTCTCCCAAATTTAGGTAAGTTACAAAAGTTATTGACGAAAGTTTAATAGAAAGTGAAATCATATCCGTGTTTTGTATTTTAATGAATACATCAAAACTCGATGTACACAGGGAACAGCTGGAAACCGAGGAGGCGACCATCGACTCGTTAGAACAAAAGCTTGATAAAATTCTCAAAACATGTTCAATTATGATAGAAACTGGTAAAACATACATGAATCATAGAAGGTAACGTCGTTTGGTTTTTTTGTCCTTATCTTAACTATATTTTTTATTCAATGTTTTAATGTACCACTTTATTAGCTTTTACTGTATTTATATAAGCTTGTTATAAAAATCTATCTAATTTATATAGTTATGTTGTTACATCAAGTTATAAAGGACTGATAATTGATATTAGTTCAATGTTTGCTTATGATGATATATAATACACCTTCTCAAGTTATAAAAGAATATACAGTATAAAATTACAATATTAATTTCCAGCACATTTACAAATGCACTATGGGATTTGAGTAGTAACTTTTCTGAGGATCCCTCTGTGATGTCCATGCTCAACAGAATGATACATGCTTTGCAAGAAATGACCAAGTTCCATTCAATCTTATTGGATCAAGCATCCAGAACTATACTGAAGAATCTCACAGCATTTATCAAAGTGTAGGTGTATATTTTTGTCCATAACATTCTAGTAGGTAACTTATTACAGGATGTTTTTTATAACTGCAATAAAGGATTCACATAAATTGTATATATATAGCTTTTATGAGCTTCTGGTATGGATGTGTTTATGTGTTTAGTTCATTGACACTCAATAAACTAACCCACATAGATCTCAATACAACACATTAGTATCTTTATAAACAAATGTTACACATTTTTATCTTATATCTTCAGAAGTATGAACCATTTATAATATCAAAACATGTTTGTAATGGCTTTTCTAAATTTCATAATAATATCAAAAGCCTATTGACAATATTGATCATTTTTCAAGTGATAGGAAAAGTATAGAATATTGTTTAGTTTAGTTTGGATTTTGATAGAAATAGAAATATTGCTATAAATTTTGTGGTTACTAATTATACAATATTTAATGCATTTAAATTCATAAATGAGGTCTACAACATTCAATTTAGAAGATAATACCTACTTTAAATAGTTGAAATTTTACATAAATTTTAATAAAGACAATTTTTTGACAAAGTGTTTGTAAAACCTACTTCAAAAGGAAATCAAGAAAAATATATAACTTTTTGTGAGTTCCAGCAAAATTATGATTCATTACAATAATTAACCATTAAAAATAGTATTCAGTTGAATTAGTCACCATGGCCACTGATAAATCATGTTTTCATTTTACATTTGTTTTATTTCAGAGATATCAAAGGAGTAAAGGAAAGTAAACATCACTTTGAAAAAATCTCAAATGATCTGGATATAGCCTTAATTAGGAATTCTCAGGTACACTTTTAGTGTTAGAATTTCATGTTTGTAGAAAGAGTAGGTACAAGTGTACCTAAACATGAAATTCTATCACTTGATAGTAAATGTATATTAGCTCTCTCTACAATAAATAGTTGTTTTTTAGGGTGTAATTGATTAATCTGACAAAACTAAGTTGGAAGTTATTATTTGTTCTATTTTTACTTTTGAATAAGATAAAATTTGTTTTAAGATGTCTTAGCAAATGTAAATTAACACATTTAGCAACCTTAGAATGTACATTAGTTCTTAATTTTATCAAAACATTTGTGTATGCAATCATCAACTTGAGGCCATTGCCAAGGGCACACTACCTTCTATTTTACATTGATCAATATTGACGATATAACAATATATTTCCTTTACTAATTTCCTAACATTAGAAATTTAGCTACAACCTCAAAATTCTAAGTATGTTTCTAGAAAGCTAATTTTAATATTTTATTCAAACAGGTGTCTCGACATAAATCAGCCGATGTAGAGGAGATAGTAAATCTCCTGCTAGCAACTCGTTCATGCTTTAGGCATACGGCCCTAGATCATGTGCAGAAGATTACAATGTTACAAGCACGGAAACGCCATGAAATACTTGCCACAGTGAGTTTATTGAAAATCATTTATGTGCTGACATCACATTACGTATTTAAATTTAATCAGAACTCAAACATAAATTATAAACATTCTTAAAAAAGATGTTATTATTTTGTATTTTACGATGTCATATTTGTGTAATACATGTTAATCATATTAACTAAACAAATACTGCCTTTTGGGATTAAAGGTGCGGCGTAAACGAAGCATTAGCCAAGGCTGTTAATTAGGTTAACGTTAAAAGTTTTTATTTCATTATATAATACAGTTTGTTCTGTGTAAGCATTGATAACGTGGGGCACCTTTACAAGTTTTAACGAGAAAATGAGAAGTTTGTGACTTATTTCATCGCGTCCTTAGAGAAATCCTATTTTTAAGAGTGAAGACGTAATGCATTTTCCAATAACGTACATGACGTCTTCGAGACATCTTCTGACAGATTTTATTAATACCTCAAATATATTAATAAAAGCAAATAAGCATTCGAAAACAATCTATTATAGGCAAAATATTAATACCGGATAAAATGTTTTACCATCTTGTATGTTTCTCTAATAAGGATAAGATTACATATAATCGTGCCGCAAAGAAATCAATATCGTATTCCTACACGTTCTGCCTACGTCATTCAGTTAACGCTTCGATTCTATTGAATCGAATCCTTGCTCTTGTGGTTGTAATAATAAAGAGATAACATTAAATTATATTTTTTTACGCCGCATAACATGTCAGATAATATGAATGATTCAAGTGAACATTTACGAGGTACAAAGTTACAATGTATCTTTATGCAAATGATATTCAAATTTTGTTTAAAAGTTTAAATTATGATAAAAATGTTTTAATTGTGACTGAGATTTATTGGTTCTTATTGCAGAAGTAATACAGTTTAATGTACATTTTAAATGTGCGTAATCATCCATATCGAAACTAATTTTTATTGCGTGGTTTCAGAATGTTACCTTTCAATATTCAGTAGAGTCGTCATAGTCCTTTACAGTTATCATTGCAGAAGCATGATTTTGTAACAATGTATTGCGTGTGTCAGGCTCAGGGCTATCATACGCTCACATATTATACTACTGTCGTATAATATAGTTTTAATTTAATTATTGTAATTTGTAGACGTGCTTCGTTGTATGACTAATGATAAAACGTGTTATTGACTTTAGATTTAATTCACTTCGAACTGAATTCTGATAGTTGCTAGGAGTTTTATGAAAGCAAACTTGGAATTTTTCTTTGTTCATGCATATGTTCAAAATTATTGTTGAAAAGATTGTAGTAAAGTATGACTTTCACTGTTTCACATATTTTTTCGTATGATTTTTATGGCTGAGACATGTTTTTTTTTTTATGTTGACATACTTGCGTGTAACTTTTTGTCATTATTTTAATTATTTATTGTCTTCCAATCAACATTTATCAGCTTCGATAATCTTGAGTTTAACAAACTATTGTGCTTACGGTAAACTTTCGACAAAAACTATATATGTAAAGATAAATATAAATGACATGATGTTGTACTCATCTTTAAATGTACAACAATGAACCTAGCGTTTATTTTAAAAACTTAGTTGACCTGAATTTAAACAATACTATCTCTAAATTTAGTACATACAGTATATTTTTATGACCTTCGTTCGAATTTTGGTCTTTGAACAATCCCTAGTATCTATAAAAATTCCGCGTAAAACCAATAAAAAACAATCATAAAATATAGTAAGGTGTAGGTAAAATGATATTACGCAATTACGTACATCAAGGCAACAATTACGTCGACTCGGATTGTGGCTGAGATAATGTATTGTGCGCTATGTATAGAAAACAATACGTGGGTAATTAAATGTTTGACCCTTTGATAGTACAATAAAGGAATTTTGAAATATGTTACGACGATTATCTTCAAACGCATATTTATTTATAATACGGTTTTCAGAGTTACCTTGCTTCACAAACATTCAATTGTAAATCCATTAATAATGCCTGTTTCAGTGTTTCTTTTAATTTTAAGTCTACTCATGTTATGTGATTGTAGTCTAAGATAATTTGCTATGCTAATAGACAATTTTACAAAACATTGAAAAACGCACTTATATATGTATTTTTATTGCGTTTTATTATGAGAACAAAAATCTTTTAAACGCGTTCTCGATTTATTACCGTTAACTAGTGTATATTGGACAATCGTGGGAACTTGGTCGGAATACTCTTATGTGTATTCAAGTGTGGTTAACTTTAATGTGTTTCACCGTTGATAATTCCTTGTTCTCTAAACACCTCTTTTAATAGCTCGTCGAGTACGTTATAATTTATCACGGTTATTATATTCATATCCATTTATATTATACATTGGGCTAACATCACGAACTTTCAACGCCAACATTATAATTGTTATAAATATTTACATAATAATTTGTGTATCCTTCAGCGCGGATTGCGAATACAGAGCGCCATGATTTTTTAATGTAAATATAGTCTTAAGACTAATGTTATGCTGTTTCAAAGAAATAAATAAAATCATTTTATTTTGAATTGTTCCGCATGGTGTATTCGGTGTTATGTTATTTAACAAAAAAAATAAACGATATTTTCAATAATTTATTCATCGTTTCATTGAATATATGGTCATGAAGTAATTACCGTTTAAAAACCTGAGTTTAACAAATCTTCGTTATTCAGATATAGCTATGTGAATTGTGATGTATAAAAGTAAATTGTGATTAATTTTAATTATACTATTTTACAATTAGTTAACAAGCGCTCGTATTTTTGGCCAGTACATTTACTGGCTTGTAAGAAAACCAACGTTTCATACATGTTACCTCTATCTAAACATTCCAATATCTTATCGGAACTTATAATTAACACATCCAGTGCAGTCAATTTATCGTACCTTATCACAATTCGCAATAACGATTACTAGGACACTCCTTCCGTAACGCCGTATCTTAGCCAATCATCAAAAAGATTAGTCATAGTGTTCTAGTCTAAGCACCTCAATAGTTTTGGTCGGCACGATCGTGAGGTTGCGCGTTTCGGCTTTCGAGTCGCGCTTAAACAGTCATTGGATTTCGAAGACGTTACGTACGCTCGATGTGCGAATGAAATACTAATATTTCGTATAAATATTTATTAATGGGAAAGTGTTGTAGTGTTGTGTAAACAATGGTTGACCGATTGGTGTGATTTTTGTTTGTTTTGTTATTTGTGAGTATATTACAGGGACCAATTAAATTGTAATTGATGTTATAATAAATTAATTTAAATTAGAGGATATTTTTGATGTATCAATTCTGGGAAATACCCGGTGATGATGTATTCACAACCTATAATAACTGGAATGATTATAGTGCATTACAATGTTCCATGTATAAATATTACTCTTGATATAAAAAAAGATAAATGATCATTTATAAAAATATGAGATGAGTTTCAAAATTCTTGTTACAACTATAAAAAAGTATTTATAATCACATTTTTTGTCTTTCATGTATCAGGGATAGACTTATGTGTTCCCTAATGTAATATAATAAAATTTAAACACTTGCAATATAATGCGCAGTTACAAATTAATGATGTCATATTCCTAGCAAGTCAGCAGTGATTCCATAAAATTAAGTGGCATATTGATGCATCTCTTTCAGTTCCTGTCCTACTTACAAGCCTGTTGCACGTATCACCACCAGGGCGCGGATCTGTCTGAGGACTTGGAACCATTCTTGAAATCGACAGCTGACGAGGTATCTTACAATACAATATGTATATTTCAAACCCGTAGCCCTAGAAAGGTATATTGCAAAATTAAGTAGGCTATATGACTCTCGCTCCTTGTAATCGCGTGCCTGAGAGCAATACCGCTATAACATCAATAAGAAATTCGAATCAAACAGGCCATATCATGCCGAATTCTTTGCAGATTAATTAGTAAATACGCGAAGAATTATAATTGTTATTGTATACTAAACTATTCACTAACGATCGGATTGCAGATCGCAGTAATGCGGAACGACACAAAAGTATTAGACAAGGAGATGGAGAACCGTCACACGATAGTCAACAGTAAGGACACGGTGTTGCCGAGTTGCGAGACGGGAAAGGGGGAGGGGGAAAAAGAGGGGTTATTGAGTACGCCTTGCTTGAAAAATCTGCCCAGAATGCAAGGGTATCTATTCAAACGGACGTCAAATGCGTTCAAGACGTGGAATAGAAGGTGGTTCTATTTGTATGACAATCGGCTGGTTTACAGGTGGGTGAATCATATGGTAGTGTTGTGTATTTATGAGTACACAGAAATGTGTCACCGTTAAGCGGTTTTTTGTATCGATATCTTAATATTCAATGTTTTATCAATTGTCTCTATATGCGATAATTGTATTTGTATTTCCGTCAAAAGTCCTTGTTTCAATCCTTGCTAAAAATTTTAAATAACTCAAGCAAAATATTATGGTCGAGAAAGCAATGTTAAATTATCTATGTTGCATTAGACTATTAAACAACAATAAATCCTTACTTCCTTACTCTTTTCTATATATAATTTTATACGTGCGAAAGTAACTCTGTTTATCTGTCTGTTTATCTTCTTCACGGCTAAACTTTGGATGAAACCACCGATTTGGATAGAATTTTATACAATGGTAGTTTTTATCTTGGAAATTCCAAGAGATCGGGAGATAGACGCGGGTAAAACCGCGGGGAGAGCTTATACTTATTTATTATTTACTTACTTAATATGGGTTTTGTATGAAATTGAAACGAAAAGTATCCTATTTACCTGTCCGCTACGCTTGAGCAAACCCGCTAAGTGGGTCGTAAGGTATTGCGGTCAAGGACGCGCTAATTAATACGTTTTGCACACTTTTTGTGTACATAATATTGACGATTTAAGTGTGCGACAATCCTTATTTATTTATATTGTCTGTTTATTAGAACTATTGTACCTAAAATCGCTTGGAATAATCGATGAGAAACGTTATCAGAATAGATTATGTAGTATCTCCGACAGGAGTGTATTAGTATTGTTGTATCGCTCTAATTATGAAGATTATTTAATAATTAAAATAAAATTGAAACGAAATAGACATACCTATATCTCTTCATGTTTGGCTTAACTAAATATTAAATAAAATACTTATTAAACGATTTTAAACTCGGTTTATTATACATTATTACTTACCCGACGTTTCGAGCACTTTACAGCGAGCTCGAGCGTAGTCACGGGTGACAGTGGTAACAGAGTATTTAATATGAAAAGTACTCGCGTTAAAACAAACACAAGAAAATACAATATTTGAATCATCAAAGTAAAAAAGATAATTGATGATTTTCTTTCCATCTATACTAAAATATACGAGAAAAAATTAATTGTAACGAAAACTTCTACTACTCAATTGTATAATGAAAAAGATAAACTAAACATTTGCCGACCGCTTAAACCGTATCAATACGGCGTGTTAATTGCTGTCTAAACCTGTAAAGTGCTGACAACCCAAGGTCAGGATAAATCGCGTAACTAAATCGTTTTATTTATATTTGACTAGCTTGTGTCAGCGGCTTTGCTTGCGTTAAATTCGCGGTAAAACTGAAAAGGATTCTTATCCTCTTACCCATCTATAGGTATTTATCTTACCTACTGATCCCGATTCCGGGATTAAAAGCCTATATGTTATTCTGAACCCTTATCTATATGTATACTAAGTTTCATCATAATCTCTTCAGTACTTTTTGCGTGAAAGAGAAACAAACAAACATACATACATCCTTACAAACTTTCGCATTTATAATATTAGTAGGATATTAATAGTTCTATTATAACTGTTAACTTCTATTTAAAGTCGCGATCAATGTTTATGGGTAAACAGACAATTGAAAAACATTAATTTAATTGTGTCTTTTGTGTTACAGAAAAAGAACCGGCGAGCTGAATGTCACAGTAATGGAGGAAGATTTGAGACTATGCACGGTCAAGTTGGTGGTGGATGGTGAACGGCGGTATTGTTTCGAGGTGCTTTCACCGTCAAAGTAAGTCGAGTAAGGAATTTGTTATTCGAACTAATGTTCTAAAGATATTTGCATGTAAATTAGTTGTTGTAGCTATGACTAGACGCAGAACAGTAGTTATATAATTGTGTGACAGTTTGCTTGAGACTTTCGAATGTAGCTTTCGAATTTTGCGTTTTTAAATCATTTACGATATTCTAAATATAATATTTTAGTCTAATAAATAAGATAAAATAGTTTGTGTTCTTAATTTGAGTAGCCTTTGTTTATTATTAGTATAGTTTGTGAAGTTCTAATAAAGATTTTATCTGAAAACAAAATTTAGATTTTTATCTCTTATAAGGAAAACT
>LQNK01000098.1:454905-500557 GCA_001586405.1 Phoebis sennae
GCGTGCCGCGCGCGCCGCCACACCACGCCGCTGCACGCCGCCGTGCTCAGCGTACGTATACCGATGTACACGATGATTTTTTTGTCTCCAAATTTTTACAGGCCGCTCTAAATTATACCAATAATATAAAGAGGAAAGATTTAATTTGTCTTTGTTTGAATTGAAGTGGCTCTAAAACCACTGGATCGATCAATGAAATACGAAACAGTGACAGTAATTAATTCACTTTTGAGTTATTAACGATACTAATAACTTACAAAGTATGCATTATTTTAAAAAATACCTAGTAGGTATATGGGGTGAATTTTTGATATGAGCTTTCAGGGCAAATTCCCAAACTATGAGGAATGTAATATATAACACAGGTCAACAAAAAAAATTTTTTTTTTTGAGTCTGTTATTTAGTGAATAGTTTCTGATTGTTTACATCGAAAAAAAAGTAGAAATTCCATTTATAATAAATAAAGTTTGCTTTTGTACCTTTACACAATGTAAAACGAATATTATAGTGTTTTAGCAGTTTTTTTAGGAGCCTTTGCATATAAGATACAGGAGAGGGGTAGGGGGGGCTGTGGTTGTGAAGCGGGAGTACAAACTGTCAACGTCAGTGTGCTTTCTTGGTAACAGAAAGGCAGAGAATTACACGGAGCTTATTACTGATACGCTTCACAACTTCCAAGTTATGGGTTGCAGAATGTCTTTGAAAGTCCACATGCTACATGCTCATTTGGATAAATTTAAAGACAACTTAGGTGCATATTCAGAAGAGCAAGGGGAACGTTTCCACCAAGATGTAATGAACTTTGAAAAGCGTTATCAAGGACAATATAATGAAAACATGATGGGTGACTACATTTGGGGGCTCATACGAGAAAGTTCCAACTTACACAAAAGAAATACCAAATCTGTTCATTTTTAAAGTCTTTTTTATATTCTTTTTTGTATTTGTGGGTTTATTTATGCCGTCTTGTATAATCAAAGTCAGTAAAAATATGTGAATTGAAAACTGTTTTCCTTTTACGTATAATTTAAATTAAAAAATAGAGCTTTTTCATAAAAATTTAAATTTCGTCTTAGTAACTACAAAAGCAAACTTTATTAGATAAAAATATTTTTTCATTAATTAGTTAGGCATAAGTAATCAAATTCAGAGGTACAGAACTCAGACTCAAAATTCGTGTTGACCCGTGTAATTTACCGAGCCAGGAATTGAACCTGTTGATGCTGAAAGATAAGCATCCTATTTTATTTCACTGATCGTTAACACTACTAATAAAAGAAATACAAAGAATGGCATGGACCAAAACTTTTTAAAGTTGAGGACACGCCTCCGTTTTGCAATTTGTACAAATACACATGTATAGATAGTGCATCCACGACGATATGCCCCACCACTTTTTTGATTTTGGAAATATTTTACTATGTTCACAATACTTTATCCTGATTAATTTATTATTTAAGTGTACGTGTGCATACATGGGCAATGAATGTGTACCTATAAACTTTACACAAGCATACACTTGCATACTTATACTGTCAAGGATTGAGAAGAATAGTGGGGCGCGTCTTCGTGGATGAATTAGCTATAATAGTGAAATGAATAATTTGCAGGGTTCCGTCATGGCGTGTTCGTTTCTCTTGCTGAACGGCAGCAAGATCAACGCACAGGATGACGACGGTATGACACCGCTACATCTTGCCACTGAAGCTGGCCACACGGGACAGGTGAATATGCATTTATTGTTAGCTATAATTAGTGTGAAGGGGTAATCACATCATCTAGTCACAAGTCAGTCTCAGAGTTGGAGTTTAATGGGTATAAAGTATGAACTGATGTATATACCGTAGCACCGAATATCTTCCACATGGAACAACAAAGTTTTTCATCTATTAGTTTATGTTAACCTAAACCTCGTTAAAAAATTAAATAATAACAACTCAAACACACACACACACACACACTTTCACAAACATCTAACAGGAATATAAAGTATATTATGTTTCTTTTTTTTGTTAAGTAAGTGTATATCATCATATATATCTTGTGCATAACTTTACAAGCAATATGTTGTAATCCCCTATTGGCTAATTGTATAATTAAAACTCAATTGTTGTATTATTGTGAACATGCAAGGCTGTTGGATTACCATTAAAATAAATAAATACATAAATGTTGTATTGAAGCGAAATGCTTGTTAACATTGTCACTTAGATTTTTTTTGGTGCTTCCGTATCAATTTTGCCTTCTACAAGCTTCGTCCAAAAGATTGTCTCGAAGACAATGCTCTAGCCAATAATAGCGATAATACATTTGTGAATGTGTTTTTGTTGTGAATTTATTCTTACTGTTTTGGTGTAAATTCCACTTAACTATGTCATCGTGTAATTTTTGGTATTTGTAGGTTTGTCTGTTGCTGCGATACCGTGCTGACCAGTCTATTGTCGACAAGCAAGGCCGGACGCCGCTCGACATTGCCGTTGAACAAGCTAATGCCGACATCGTCACATTGTAAGAATACTTTTTCTTTATTTATATTATAAAAAGTATATTCTTATATTATAAAAAGTAAAAAAAAAATATTTATATTTTTGTGTGTATTTTTGTAAGGTTTTGTTAACAAAATCTATTGGATTTTTTTACCATTAGCAAATCTGCATCTTCACTGACATATAGGCTAACATTATGTTTCGGAAGCAAAACCGCGCGCAACGGCTAGTTTTAAATGGTAACCAACTACTACAAAATTGTACAAGAAATCATTTTTTTTTTTCAAAAACATTTTGTTTTCAGGTTAAGATTAACAAAGCTAAACGAGGAGATGCGCGAGAGCGAGATGTCGTCCAACGACGACACGTACAACGAGGTGTTCCGCGACTACACGCAGCTCGCGCACTCGCACCCCGAGCGCCTCGTGCGCGCCAAGCACAACAACAACGAAGGTAAATATTTTTCATGGAAATTTAACACAACGCCATCTAGTCCCAAACCAAGCAAAGCTTGTACTATGGAAACTAGATAACTGATAGACATACTTAAACATACTTTTTTTTTTGTAAATACATACATACTATAAATAAATTAACACCCAGACAATAGAAAATTACAATGTACATCATATTATAATTTTCTGCTTCAACCCGTGGGCGTTGTAAGAGGCGACAGGGGGTAATTCAGCTGCACAATATCTGCAGCAATAAAAGAGTGGAAGCCGAGCATTGCACGTCTGGGCTAAGCTCGCACCGGTGTAATTACAAACCCACCCCAAACAGTATTGCCCTGTGTTTCGTACGGTGAGCGGATGCCCGGAGGCTTGTATTCTCATCTCATTCCTCTCCCGTCCCGTTCAACTGCTCTCCCAACTTCCAATCATTAATCCTCTCCTTGTTCCGTCCCCTTCCTTCAAGGCATCTGCGACATTTCATATTGTAGATGATGGGCTGCGGTCAGTCACTAAACATCCGGTGAACCGCATGCCCCAATTGCCCGCTATAACATAAAAAAATATATATATGCCCAGTACCTATAAAAATAAAACGACTCGTTTTGCTTACCGTAAAAAATTCTACTAGCCGTAAGTCTAAAGCGTATCAAGTAGTAAGCAACAAAAACATGATTCCGATTGGTTCATTAAAACCGCTCGTTAGTGAAAACTATACGTATCTGTTATACTATGTGGTTCCGTCGCTTATCGGAACCGCGCTTTAAAGTAAATCTTTACACTGGTTTTATTGCAGGCACGTTTGGTTGCAGGCAAATAATCTTACTTTCTTTTTTTATAGCAGGCAAGCTTAGTATGCAGTTCGTATGATGTTTAGTGACTAACCAAAGCCCATGTACATCTACAACATAAAACTGTCGCAGGTGCCTTGCTGGCTTGAAGAAAGGGGAAGGGATAAGGAGAGGTTTAATGATGGGAAATTGGGAGATGAGTAGAACAGGATGGGAGTGGAAAGAGATGGGATACACGCCTTCGGGGCCCCCCAATGAGTTGGGACAAATGGTGCAATGCTCGCCTCCCTCTTTTTTATTGCTGAAGATGTCATTCAGCAAATTTAATCTCAGTCGCCTCTCACAACACCCACGGGGAGAATTGGTTCAAACATTAATTTTCTTTTTCCAAAGTAACGTCTCATTGTTGTTTACCGAGATATCAAGAAATTATGGTTGACGAAATTTTATAAAATAATAAAAATAATACGCTACATTTGAACATGTTTAAACATATTTTCTCTTGACAGGTGAACAATCGAGTGAATGACGTTTGGAGAAACAATTGCGTCGCCTTCAACGCTGGTGGTGCGAGGAATGACGAACGTGGGACGCAGTGGACGCAAATGTTGGTGCCAACGTTTGATCCAACATACAAAAACTATATCGCCTACATTTTTCAAACTTTGATCCTTTGTGATAATATCCCACTATGTCATATGTAGAAAGAGACATAAACACTGGTGCAAATATTTGTTCCAATGATTGTTTTGTAATAGGAATGGAAAGATTGACTGGATGCAAATGTCGATTGTTTAGTATTGTTAATTTAATTTTGCACTAAAATACGTGTGAATTTGAAATTTGATTATACTTCTTCGCGCACGATTTTAATAGTTTCTCTATATGAATATCGATACACATAGCGATGATAGTGTCGAATGAAATATTAGCGTTGTTTTGAAAATATGTCTTCTATGTATTTAAAGAAGTATATACTTATATTAATGCATTGAAGGGGATTATTTGTGGTCATAAGCCTTTTATTTAAATTAGACATGTCCAACGGTTGGCTTGCGATGTCTATCTATGCGAACTCATATGTTATTTGTAATTTTACAAAATATTTGGTAGATACTATTTAATTTTAGTGTATCTCAAAAATTATAAAAAATGTATTGCTATTTTAATGTGTGTAACATGCTTCCTCAAATGGTTCCTTCCTAATTTTGAGGCTTTAAATGTTTGAAAAATTCGTTGTTTGATATGCCATTTGACTTGCTTTTGTTGTTACTGTTATAACTTTGTGATCTACGATATGTAACCAAAGAAATTATTGAGAATTAACAATTCATCTCGAGCATGGCCACTAAGAATACGCCGTGATGGTGAGTTATAAAAGTTAAAAGATCATGTAACTAGTGCTTTCCTGTACTTTATTTTACCTTTATACTTTATTATTAAGATAAAGAAAATATGAAATAGAAAAAAAACTTTTAATTCAAATGTTTACTTTTACATATTGATTTACTTTTTTTAATGTAAAACTTATTTTTTAAATTTACACGCACTATTGTATTTAAGGTTTATCTGTTAAAAATATTCTGTGATACCTGTAAGGGATTGAGGATATTACTCATATATATAAATATCAAATAATTGATATATTTGTATGTTATCATATTAATAGTATGTAGTTTTTTATATGATACAGTTGCAGTTTTCCTTTTCTTTTCTTAAATAAGAGACTGTAATATTTTTCAAAATGTAATTGGTTTTTGTTCACATTCCTTTTATAGCTTTCAAAATCTATCATTCCCATTCGCATTTACAACGATACATGAATTTGTGAAACGAATCGAATCTCAATTGATATTTAGGTCGAATTATTTATACGTTTTTAAGAAAATTACGCATTAGTAACATTAAGTATTAAGATCGATGTTTTAATTAATGTATGTTGATATTTTTGCCTAAAAGCTACATGTTAATATTTAAATGTTGCTTTATACGTCAAATTTATAGTATAACCTAAAATATTCCAGTTTGAAATGACCTTTGTAAAATTGATTCTAACCCACTTATAATATTTATCCTTCGGGAATTTAAACTTATACATGTTTCGCATTTTAATAATTTATCATATTTACACTTTCTTTATAAGCAATGTTTTTTTTTAGTTATGAACCTTATGGAAACGAAATATACTTAATATTATAGAAACTGCTCATGATTAGAGTGAATCAAAAATATTTCGCATTCTAAAACAACGAATACAAGATGGTGGTCGCATGTTCTATTTGTATGCTCATTACACTTTTGACAAATTTTAAGTTGTATTAAAGCTTATAACCCAGTGTTGTTTTAATGACTGTGGAAATAAAAAACGTAACTTTCAAGTATTTGTAATAAATATTTTTTTATTCTAAAATATGCTACATTATTTTATAAGACTGATTTGAAAATGAATTAGTACGTTGTTGTTGTAATGATTTAACAGGTTTGAATATTCTACTCAAAATAATGATAAACATAGTGTTACATCGATGTTCAATGAATATTAGGCCTATTTCAAGCAAAGCGTCTCGTGTCCATCCGCGGGAATAAAATTTGAAACTCATGTTCAAAGAAGAATTTTGGCCCTAACTATTTAAATATAAACTCAGTATAATCAAGAACTTAAATGTATGTATTCTAAGTATTCTGTATGAGAATACGAAGCTATTATGGAAGCCTAACAAAATTGGTATAGCCAATATAAATATTGGACGAACTCGAGTGCCATTGCCAAGGAGCACTTATTATTACAGGACAAAGTTAATATTGTATTTGTTAATAATTATGTCTACCGCTAGATTATATAATACTCTGTTATATCGTTGATGTAGAACTTATTTGTAGTTGTATTGCTATTAAATGTTTATGAACTAATGATGTATTTCTTTTGATAGTTTCCTACAATGACAAACAATTTCATAAATAGAAGATGTTTTAAATGAGTTTACGATTAAATACTTTTTTACATTAGAAGTGTGTGTTCCTCAAAGGAAAGGTATTATTTATCAATGTCTCCTTGATAGATATTTAAATCATAATGTTGACCAATTGTGGATGATATTTTTGAATTTGTGCCAGATTACGTTAACAAAATAAAACAAAATACAATATTGCTTCACACGTTTATTAAAACCCAAAATAAAAACCCACACCAGGAGTATACAAAAGAATTCGAATTTTCATTGGTACAATTACAATTCCGGTAAATAATCAATTATAATTCGAAGAAGTTAAAACAATTTTATGGTACGATTCGAATTTATACAATTATTCAAGGATTCATAATTAATTTATTGAAATTTTGAGATTGTAATGATTTTATTGTATTTCATGAAAATAAACGGAAATATATATTTCAAAAAATGTTAAAACGGAGATATATTTAATAATAATATTTCAAAAGCCCAATGAAAAATTCACTTAAATTAATTTTTTGTCCGATTCGGCCGGTTTTCGACTATATCAAAGAAAGTATGACCCGCATACTAACATTTGAATGAGTACGTGATGGCCAGTTGCTTTGTTTACTTTTCTACATAAAGTAGTAAAGTGAACAGTTTGCATGTGAATCGGAAGAAAGACTACATCACACTAATTCAATATTGCTAAATACGTCAGGAGGAGTCAAAAAAGTCTTCGTGATGTATTCATAGTGTTATACGTAATATGATGCATTAGTTGATGCCAAAGTTGGACCACCAATTGTTGTGGTTGAGGTTAGCCGAGGCTGGCGACGGCGAGGCGACAGGCGTGGTCGGAGTTCCCTGCATGTTGCGGTTACCGCCTCCGAGCGTCAAGGGAGAGGCAGATTGCATACGACGACGAGAAAGGAGGCTTCCAGATCTTTCGACACCTATGCAAGCAATTATTATTATTTATTGCTGTATTGTTATGGAGTGTACAAAATTAATATAAGGTTTATCTTAAAATATTAAACAAGTTTAAATAGACGGGCAAACTAGGCTTACGTCTGTCTCTTAGGCCCTTACCCTGAGGTATAAGGATATTGAAAGAATTTACAATTGCTATTTAAAGTATCAATTCTATGTTTGTGATGATTTCACACAAAAACTACTGGACCAATATCCAGAACTATTTCATCATTAGAAAACTGCTTCACTAAGTAACAAATGTTACTTAGTGTTAATTAGTGTTAGTAAATGTTACTTAATCATTATGCTATGAGAACGAAGCCACCATGAACAGCGTGTCTATACTAATATTATAAAGAGGAAAGATTTAATTTTTTGTTTCTTTGTTTGAATAGTATACAAAACTACTAGACCGATTTGGATGATTATAATTTTGTACAGATATTCTTTGAAACTCGATACCGAAAATAGGATAATTTTTATCCCGAAAATCCTACGGGAACGGGAGATATACGTTGATGCAACGCTAAGCTTTTTTTTTTCATATATTTAATGTGGTGTGTATAAAAAAAGTATTAAATAAATAATAAATAAATAAGCTCAAATAGTGGTAAATAAAATGACATCGCCGTACCGCCTTCAGAGTTTTCCGGGCAGTACTTGATGGTGTGGGCGCGGTCCCCGGTAGCGCCGCAGCGCGGGCACCGGAAGGCGCGCAGCACGGGGCACAGCACGCGGCCGCGCCAGTCCTTCAACACGTGGGAGGAGTAGTACTCCTCGTTTTCGCCGTTGTTCTTGCAGAATGCACATTCCTATTTATACATAAAATATATTTATTGGAAAAATTTGTTTTATTAAGAACACAAATTATACACAGTGATATACAATCAACAAAAAGTAACGTACATATTTGTGTACCAATTATAGATATACACAACATTTGCAATATGTTATACTATTTGTCTTACAGTAAAACATTTTTTAGTAAATTAAGAGAATAATACAAAAAAGGAAAAGCTAAAAAATAAAATTTATTATACTTATTTCAACCTTACTAAACATTCCGACTTACTAAACAATATAAGAGAGAAGAGATAAAGGAATAAGGATTTTAATAACAATACTAACGTTCGGTAGCGCGCGTCGGAGGAATTTGTCGCTTCTGACTTTAGCGATTTCCAGTAGAAATTCATACAAGAGGCTGGGGCGAACCGAGCGCAGCACGGCCAGCTGTTCCCGAGTCAACATCGACACGTAGTAGTTGGCTGAAGACAGGCCTAAGACCGATAAACTCTCCACAGTAAAGATAAAAATATTTATGAAAGCATATATTCACTTAAGACAAATATAAACTACTTAGATTGCATAGAGCGGTTAATTTATGGACCAATTTATGAAGAAGAACGAAGGTAATTTTCTATACTAAGATTCTTTATGTAAAGATAAAGATACGTACTTTTTATTAGAAAATCGAAGATGTCAACTATTTCGCCATTTCTTCCAGGTATCCCAGTTCCTTCCGAAAATATATTCGAATTCGCAGATGATCCTGAATCGGGTCTATTTCCTCCTGAAATAAACGTAAAATTATATTTGATTGTTTAAATTTAAAAAATATATATTGTTTTTATACTACAGTTAAGATTTTCGCCTTCAATAAAATATAAAACTATTTGCTTGAAAAACGTAAATTATAAGTGGAAAGTAAAAATAAAATAAGGCAGCTGAATTATTTTTAAAATAATTAATAAAATAAAATAAAACAAATTATACGTAACTGAGGCATGTTTACTAATATTATATTTTAATTAAAAACCCTTTTCTAAACTTACCCATATAAAAGTTATGTTGATTGTTTTCCAAGTCGTCATACATAATGTCTGTCCGTCCAGTAGTGGAAGATGTACGATGGTTCAGAAGTAAGTCGTCAATCTCCGATGTTGAAGGAGCTGAAATTTATTGTTTTTAAAAGGAACCATCTTTATGTAAATACTTGTTATTTAGTACATTACATACAATGACAGAAACTGATGCCTTTTTTAACTAAACATATATATTTGTAATTCAATATTAAATGTTAATGTTTTGTGTAAAGTAATAATTAATTCCTTACGTAGTTACGTACCAGTATCGGCTACATTAGGTTCCTGTTGATTTATTAGAGAATTAATCAGATCATTACCAATCCGACTCTGAAATGGGGCAGCAAGCGGTGAAAAAGGACTATCTTCACCTTTCAGTAAATTTCCATTTACAGGCGGTCCGAAATTCTCCTAGAAGTGATAATTTTGTTTATAATTACATATAAAATATGGTTCGTCATTCAAAATTCAATAATAACTAACTGCGTAGCCATTGCATTAAAGCCTGCATTGCCACGTGTAAAGTACGATGTAGCAATATTGTTAATGTTATTTACAAAAATATCTCTCCTGGAGTACGCAGGTCTTTAAATGTTAATGAATTATGTTGTACCCAATTTTAATACATCTGTAGGAAATTATTTATAATAGTATTAACATCTTAAAATATTACTTACAGTTGTCGTCGCATTTGTGTCACTTGCATTAGTAAACATTTGTTTGTTTTCATCGATATTGTCCAAATTAAATGATATGATTTGTTCCATTTCAATTTATTAAGGACTTACAACTACGACGCGTCACTAAGGTTAAAAAGAAGCTTCGAGACAGGTTCGGACATTTTATAGTAAAAATGTTATAACAACATCTATAACTAAATAGATCACGTGATTAGCAACAACTCAGAGCAGCGATGGATGATATTTTGATAAAAAGTTCGAGACTACCCTCAATGTTTTAATAAATTTGTTGATGGAAGGACTATATAAAATATTAATTACCGACATTTATAGTCTATTTATAGTTTTACAATCATTAATCTGATATAATTATAATACAGATAAGAGTAGCACATAACAAATAAATTCTACCACTTAAAATTTATTTTATTAGAAATCTTTTTTTCTTTTGCAAATCGACGATTGGGTCGCCAATCCATCTATATATGTATACATATTTAATTTTGTTCCAGTTATAAACAATTCGCTCATTTCATTGTCATAAAAAAGATGAGAAATCGAATTTATAAAATTGTCTATTCGTAAAAACGATTTCTAATGATGAGGACAAACTTTTACTTTCGTAAAGCAAATTTTAATTGATCTAAGGAAATGCTCAATAATGAAAGGTAGGTACACGTACAGTGAAAGACATAGAAAGTACTTAAAAAATCTTTATTTAATATACACGATATTACACTTGAATATATGCATAGAAACTTTAACGTGACGCAAATTTAATTTCGTACTTTTATTAACACTCAAGAAACTAAGTATATTTTAACCCAGAATCGCATAGTATGGTAACAACCCATGCATTTTTCGGTAATTTTCCTGAACTGAGTAATTTTACCGCTGCAGCAACGTTAGCGCCGCTAGTATATCCTACGAACAAGCCTTCTTTCTCTCCAATTTGATCTTTATAATATTTTGTTTCTTCATCAGAAACACTAATGCTTGCGTCCATTAAATCCGAACTGAAGAGGGCTGGAACAATTCCATAGCCTGCGCCTTGAAGCAGATGTTTCGGTTTAATAATTGGTGTTCCTTTTAATGGCTCCGATCCACTCGGCTCAACCGCACAGCATACAATTTCTGGATTTTGCTTCTTCAAAAACTTTGATACCCCAGTAAAGGTTCCAGATGTTCCTACTGCAGACACAAAAGCATCGACGCGGTGTCCAGTTTGTCTCCAAATTTCAGGACCAGTGGTTTGAAAATGTGCATCGATGTTGTCCTCGTTACAAGATTGTTGTACAAAATATGCTCCAGTATCTTTAGCCATATGAATAGCTGCTTCTTTTGCTTGCATCGCATCGGCGTGTGTAACATAACCATACGTGCCCTCTATTTGAGGATATCGGAGACATGTTGCACCGAGAGCTTCCATATGAATGGCACGTTGTACGCTGTTGCCTTCGGACATAGTGAGGGTCAAAGGGTGACCCAGGACAGCACACACTACGCCAAGACCACAACCTTGGTTTCCGGAAGTGGTTTCAATAACAGGATCGCCTGGTTTTAGATCTCCCCGTTCGCGTGCTCTCGTAATCATATGTAAGGCGATACGACATTTAATTGATGCTCCAGGATTCATAAACTCGCACTTAGCTAAGATTCGTCCTGGTCCTGGATGCAGGCGATCCAGGGCAACGAGCGGAGTGTTGCCGATGAGTTCTAAGGCCGACGCTTTGATATCAGCCGTATTATTTGTCCCGTCCATAATACTGGTAAAATTTTTCGCTTAGCATATGAATTACTGAGTCTTACTTTAACACTAAACCATTTGGTACAATACTTTATAGAAATATATTGTGAAATACCCAACCATTAAGTAATGACTCGATGTATATAATAGTGTAATGACTTGATAATTACCTCTGGACATATTTATTTAAGACTTTATCTTATGACAACATAAACAAAGTAATACCAGTTATACTATAGTTAGTTATACTATAGCAGATGATGTTGAATATTGTAACAAGCCCGAAGTTTATTTCTTATTTAATAAACATAAAAAAATTCAGCGAGCGGCCATGAATATTTTTTTACGAAAGGATGAAGCAGTGAGAAATACAGAGTGCATGTGCTACTTGCTGTATACAATATATTATATCTTCTTATTTTTCAATCCACTTTCATTTGTTTATGACTGTCAAAACCGCCGAGTTAGAAATATCGCCGGCGGGCTAAGAAAACCTCGTCGGTCACAAATTTTATCAAAATTTGTCTTATAATTATTATGTCTGCATTGAACGTAATTCATATTGGATAATTCTAGAGCTATCTAAATAAAAGAGAACCTCGGGAAACAGTCAACTGTAGTGCGATAAGCTCGTTCAAATGGTTCATTGTATGGTCTGTGGTAAGTTACAAAATTCAGTAAGTATTTTCTAAAAGGTAAATTTTACTAAGACACTACTTTTGTATTTGAATATTTACATTAAAAATCATGAAGTAATCTAACATGGAAATCTACCCAATTTTTATATTGATTGACTTTTGACAACAATTTTGCCTAGGGTTTTGTTTTTTTTTTGTAAATGAATAGTGTATGATATGCAACAGGAATAGAATTTAACCAAATATGTCTTATCACTTATGAGTAACCGTTTTATATTTAAGATTTAATAATGGTAAAAAACCTTTAACAACAACTTGGTAAAACAGTGTAGCTGCGTACCCGATTGGACCAAACTAGGTGATAATTTCACATTGACGTAATAGATTCATTTTAATGATGATCAACAAAACTTAAACAACATGTGTGATAATGTGTACATTTTCGTATTGCCACCGCATGAACGTTTGAGAACTAGTTTTATTCAATTTAATAATTTAAGATTTGATGACCCAGTATTATGTATTGGTATAATATGAAGTGTGCATAGCGGCGTTGGATTTTATGTATTTTTTTCTGTTTAATTATTTTATTATGTGTACCAGTACTTTTCAAGTTCGATGCATTTAATTGGTATTTTCTAAATCACGGTATTTAGCAATGAACTCAAATGTTTTATGTATAAAGTATCGTGATTCGTGAATGTAACATAACCAGATAAACTGTACTTGCATCTACTAATGAAAAGTCATTTACGTAAAGTATCATATCCGTTATTTCATTTACGTTTTATATCCGTTTGTTTAAGGTTTTAATTATACAAATAATTTTAACCAACCTAAAAATTCATTGATCATGTTTATAAATAATACAGACGTTTTGTGGTGTTTGTATTTTGTCTATTTTATTAAATATTCAGGTACTGGAGTATATTTAATCCCGGAGTCACAAAGTATGGTAACAACCCATGCATCTTTAGGTAATTTTCCTGAATTGAGCAACTTCACTGCAGCGGCCACGTTGGCGCCACTGGTGTAGCCAACGTACAAACCTTCCTTCTTTCCGATAAGATCTTTATAGTACTCCGCCTCTTCGTCAGTGACACTTATACTTTCATCCATTAATTCCGGTTTAAATAAATCAGGCACTATTCCATAGCTCGACCCCTGTAACAAATGCCGTGGTTTCACAATCGGACACCCTTTTAAAGGTTCAGAGCCAGCTGGTTCTACAACACAGCAAATAACATCAGGATGTTTTTCTTTCAAAAATTTTGATACACCACTGAATGTTCCAGATGTTCCGACAGCGGCCACGAAGCCGTCGACGCGGTGACCTGTTTGTTTCCAAATTTCTGGACCAGTTGTTTCATAATGTGCAGCTGAGTTGTCTTCGTTACACAATTGCTGGACAAAATACGCCCCAGTTTCTTTAGCCGTAGTTGTTGCCGCCTCGATGGGTATCGATACATCGGCGAAAGTCACATTTCCATAGGTACCTTCTACTTGAGGATATCTAATACACTTCGCACCAAGAGCCTCCATATGGACCGCACGTTGCACGCTATTGCCCTTAGACATTGTGAGGGTTAAGGGGTGTCCCAATACTGCACATACTACTGCAAGTCCACATCCTTGATTTCCAGATGTAACTTCTATTACGGGCTCGCCTGGTTTCAGATCTCCTCGCTCCCGAGCTTTCTGTATCATATGTAATGAGGAGCGGCATTTTATTGAAGCACCGGGGTTCATAAATTCACATTTAGCTAATATGCGACCTGGTCCCGAGTGCAGGCGGTCCAGCGCCACGAGGGGAGTGTTCCCGATGAGCTCTAAAGCTGATGCTTTAATATCGGTCGAGATAGCGCCTTTTTCTTCCATTTTTAAAAACCCGTAAGTGTAGTCTTTTTATTTAATCAAGTTGATACACAATCACAATCAGTTAAATAAAAAGTCAAACTGAACTATGCGAAATCACATGGCACTATGATAATGGAATAAACAAGAGCACATTATATAAAATCTATCTTTCCTTCATTTATTAACTATAGTGCACTCCTACTCTAATGATAAGAACAATTATTTGCGAATAATGCTTATACATTATTGCTACCTGATGACCCCGGTTTGACTTCAAAATATGTATATACATATACCAATATGCTATTTTTGTAATCCACAATCAGCTCATTGTAAATACAATGGTTACAGCTTGTATTAATTAAGATGTGTAATGGTCATCTAACGTTGCAAAATATATTAATGCCCATTACAGTTATATAATTATCTATAACGATATGATTAAACGTACATTACGCTAGATATATCAGATAAGATTATATTTTGTAGATTATTAAATTGTGTATGTGCTCCGAATGTTTCGTTCCAACTAAAAGATTGCAGATAACTAAAAGATATTGTTTTACAAGATTTTGCTGATGGCAATAAAATTATTGGTAAAATTATATAAATGTTACAATGTGATACCTTTCAGATCAGATCCAGGTACCTAATATATTAAGGTTAGGTATTTTTTTTTTCTATTTATACAAAAAATATATTTTTTGTTACCGCTTGACCGCTTTCACTTCGGGAACTTTTATTTAAGTATATATTTTATAAAATACTTTAATACTATCAAACTTTGTCATTATTTATTCAAACCAACGCTATTCGAGACAATGATCTTAAATAGAATAGCTGAGACGAATTCCTTTTGTCTCCACTATCGGTTTTTTTTGTTTAAGATTATAATTGTTTTTTTATAGAACAGTAAAATTTTATTCTATTTATTATTTATTAGAGGATAACTGGACGTTATAATAGAAGATTTCATTTTCATTTAGCTTTCTCTTGTGGTTAATTTCTATGTTGTCCTCTTGATAAACGTTCGACAAGTTTTGACAAGCTGCAAAAAAGTAATAGCAAATCTGTGTTTCCAACAATTGGCTTATTTTATATCGAAAATATAATTAACAAAGGTTACGTTAACTTTGTAATTTATATTTTCGATATAAGAGATTGGTTGAACTTACTTCGATCGATACCGATCTCTTCTGTTCAGCATAAATGCTTACCTAAATAGTCAGCGTTTGTTGGCTTTAGAATTTGTCCTTTCGCTATAAACATCAAATAATTACTTTGGTATATACGTAAGATCCAAATTGTATGCCATACGTTCTTTCCACATGTCATACTTTTTCCAACATGCCATTGGCTTACTCCTTCCTCAACTTTGCCTGCGTTGTCGCAATTGATAGAAAATCATTATTTACGATAAATCCATAATATCTTGTTTTATAAAAAAGGTTGAACGACTTTATCGAGTTACATTTACATTTTGAGAACATCTTGGACAGAGGTCATCAATTCATACACCTCCTTCAAAACAACTGTGAGTGTACTCGTATGATAAGAAAATTGTTTATTTTTATTGTCGATGGGTCACATGGTTTGCAGTTCGCTTCTAATTATTGACCTTATTCCATTGAAAACATATGATAACACAGTAAATATCATAAAATAAAGTACTACTTTTGCATGCAATTGCATACCTGTCAAATAAAAATGTTTATTACACATTATTATTTAAGACCACACTCAAACACCTTACAGCGAGTAAATATTAAGTCTTTATCGATTATTCTATCATGGAAATCTTTTTTTTGTATCATATAAACGCTAAGGATGTCAATTTAACAGATGTGTATGTCGCAGAGATCAAGCTATATTTTACGTAGTTAAGGAGATATAGCATAAAACTTTAATGGCCTTTCCTTTGTTTTTACTAATCTTACTATTATTGTAAATGTGAAAGTTTGGATGTTTATGTGTCAATAAAGTCGCAACTACTGAAGGGAATTTGATGAAGTTTCGTACATAGTTATACTATTTGCCTGATAGGGTGGTTAGTGGTTATACATATATCAGAGAATCTAACTTTGACCATCGTAAGGTCTTTAATTCATCAAAAATAAGCAATTAGCTCAAATGATTGACTCATAAAAGAAGAAAATATCGAATTTGATAAGAATATAAAAATAATTTTAACCAATTTAGGCCACTTTATCGTAAATAAGTGCAAAACAAGCTAATTCGAGTAAGTATGTGTTATTCTGATGGTACGGTACTAAGTATAAGTATTATCCAAAATTCGTTCAGTAATTCTTGCGTGAAAGAGTTGTCATACGTATCTATATACGTATTATATATTACGTACAAGAAAAAGGGCTTAATGAATTTATTTTTTAATAAAAACAAACCTTTATTACTAAAAGAATTTAATCATTAAATTGATTACTTATAATAGTACTCCTTAAATATATAATTATTATGTCACAAATGACACAACTTACATAACTAATATGTAAAAAAAGTACTTTAAAATTATTTTAAAATTATACAATGAAAATAGGAACTTTAAAATGACGTGCTTGTACAAATGAAAATGAACATTAAACGTTATAATGAAGTAAAAACTAATAAGTACTTAATATTTTTAAAGTTTTAATACAGTAAAACTGAATACCTGCAAAGTATATTTTATAATAGAGGGCGTTCTATTTTATCGACATTTTTAAAGCAGGTATTCAAAGGATGTCAATATAACAAATTTTTTAAATTAAACAGCCGACATAAATTTGGCGACGTGATTATTTTTTAGTTAATAGACATACATCTTTGTTTTATATATTTTTTATGATACATTAATAGCATTAATTCCTTTTATTGAAAATCGAAATCTATTTGTAACTAGTGCGTTTATAAATATTCGAATTTTGTTTTTATTTAAGCTAATGTTCAAAAGCCAATAAAATAAAACCCCCTACCAAGAAACAAGGCGGACTAAAAGGAATACCTTATTATTCTCAGGACAATAGGAAATATGCATGGGCTTTTATATCTTTTCAAATAACCTTAAAAACTTTCATCATAGTACAAAAAAGGGCAAAATCAATACACCAATTTTAAGTTAAAACCAGGTACAATAAAACATATTCCCTATTTCCTCGGAGTCGATTGTAATGAAAAACGTAAATAAAAAAAAATGGGAATAGATTCATACCATATAGTCGATTCGTAAATTAGAGTTAATGAATCAACATGTTGCGCAAAATATATCTTTATATTTATATAGTGAAGTCAGAAAAAAATATTTGAAGTTATAAAGAGTAATTATCAAATTTCTAGCCATTATCATCTCGGGTTGCTAGATATAAGCATTTATAAAAGTTTATGAGAAAGAAAAATTGTCCGCGCTGTACGTCCGGTTCATCGTGACTGTGTTACAACGATCTGGAGCTAAGAAACGACGGGTCGATGTATATGTATAACTTTCCCGATTCAATCTATAACAGTGATATGTACGTGTTCACACGTAATGCTGAGTGCGAGTTTACAGTGAGAGTACTATTAGATGGTAACTAAAAATTTGTACGGTGTAATTGCGCATCTGGTGGTAACATTGCGAATAAAAATTTCTCTTACAATTTTTTATACCATTTCTTTTGACCATCGAATAGTGGCGTCACTGGGAACACACACTAAGGACTCAATTACGTCTATGGCTAGATACGGTAATACAGATATAAAGATCGGAAAAGTGATAGATATCCGGACTCGGTTTAACAGACTCGTAGGTACCACGTCGCTAGTCCGGAGGCACGCTAGCTCTTGGACTCTTTACAGTGAAACACGAAAGCATTAGCTGTCACGTCGTCTTCACTAAGCATACACTCGGTCCCTGCTCTGCATATGCAACTGAAAATAAATTAATTCAGATTACTCGACGGATCAATAAGAATGTAGGCATGAATTGGGTTATAAGCTCGCAAGTCACAACGGGAAAAAGATACTTATCACCCCCCTGCAGAAAATGGTTTGAAGTAATACTTGAACCCTATTTCGGTGGGTGGGGGCACGGGAGACCTTTTAATTATTATCAGTATCGCATCCCTCAAGGGGGTGGTTTCTGGGGATTAAGAGAAATACTTAAAAACAGAAACTTCAGCATAGAAATTAAGACAAAGGTCTTCGATACAGTTGTTTTACCTTGCCTGACATACGGATGCCAGACATGGGATTTAAGACACAAAGATGAAGATAAATTACTATATGCCAACGGAAAATGGAAAGAAGTATGCTAGGACTAAGATTATCATACAAAGTAAATAAATAGAAATATAAAGAGAAAAAATAATTAGAAACATAACAAAATTATCGGAAGTAAAGATCAGAATCAGATTACTTAAATGGCTTTGGGCGGGTCATATTTGTAGGCTTAACGACAATAGATGGACCAATGATGGACACTGAGAGAGAGAAAAAGAAGGAAAGGAAGACCGAGAAGACGTTGGAGAGATATTTTTACAGAAAGATGTGGAGCAGAATGGATGCAAAGGGCAAGAGATTTGTCGGATTAGGGGAGGCCTACGCCGCAGAGGCGACTATTACTTAAAATATGTGTATATATATTTAATTTGGTTAGGTATATTATTTTTCTGCATAAAAATGGATTATATGTTGTGTAAATAAAGTAGAATTTAAGAATAAAAACAATGTAAAGTAATAGAAATAAAGGCTATTTTATTTTATTTATTTTTATCCCATCCCTCTTCCTACCAGTATTATTCTTCTCCTTCATATTCCATTCTCCTTCCCTTATCCAGTTTCCTAAGAATAGCAAAGCATGCCTATTAGAGGGAACCGTATTCGTTTTTGCCTTTTGCATGGCTCTGACATAAAAAAGATCCAAATCACACGTTTGGAAATTACATTTTTCTTGACGTAAAAGCTATATGATGGGCTAATTTGATACATGTTCCTAACCCACAAATAAGTGAAATTAATATGGTTTATAAAAAAGGTCAAGATTATACTTTTGGAAAGAATTTTTTTTGGCGTAAGAGCTATTTGATACTATGTATGAGTATGATGAACTATTTGGATATATTATGTTCCTAATCTACAAACAAGTGAAAAATTGTTTATATATGCGGCTAATGTCATGAATTATTTTCTGTACAGTAGTAAAAGGTTAATTATAGGGCGTGTAAATTTGGCATTGTTATTGTGATGTATAAAAACGGATAGTGTATACTTACTAGTTATTTGCGATGTTGGTTGTTATCATTTTGTTAGAAGGATTGTATATTGTCCAGCTGCAAGGTGTCGTGGGAGCACAAAACTTCGGATCCCCCGAATTCACCTCCGCTACATCTATCGCTCTCTGTAAAATTAAATGGATTATTTGAAATAATTTGCACGATTTTGCCAAGCTCGCAGCGGTGTAAGCACCACCCCCTTGTAGAAGACCGGCGTGAAACAGTATTGCACTGTGTTTCGTACACTGAGTAGGTGCCCGGAGGCCTATATTCCCATTCCATTCCTCTCCCGTCCTATTCTACTCCACTTCCTATCATTAATCCTCTCCTTATCTTCATCCCCTTCCTTTAAGCCGGCAAGACATCTGCGACACTTTATGTTGTAGTTGTTCATGGGCTGCGGTCAATCACTTAACATCAGGTGAAACGCATGCCCCGCTTGCCTGGTATAACATTAACAAATATTTAACAGTACTACAGAGTGTTGGTATTTTAAACTATTTTGATGCAATTTACATGATCAACATGATTTGAAACATTAAAACTTTATCTCGTTTGCACTGTTGAATGAATTGAGTAGAAATTTTTATGCAACATTGTTTCGATGTTTACTTTATGTAGTAATTAAAGAGTATATATTATCTGTAACGGCACATAGAACAAGATAGCAGATTATTCATATAAACAATACTAATAATAAAAAGCTACGATCGCAAATATTTTTTTCGAGATGTATAGCAAATCAATTTCCGATAACAACGTCTCAAAGGGCATCGACGGCGACAGTCATGGATCAAAGTATAAAGTCGTTCTTTGTCAATGACGCTATCGTATAAATTCTCAATTGTAAATACGATAGAGGCGTATCAATTTTCTATTTTACAATAAATATCGTGTGAACCAAATGACGTCATCGTCAGGTCAGAGGCACCCGCACCGTATTTACGTATTTAAGTATTATGTTACAGTTTATAGTAATATTATAATTCTTTGTTATTAAACGCATTTTTTACGTGTTAATATTAAAATTACTGCTGTATTTTATAAATTTTAAATTTTATACTATCTGCTACTAGTAAAAAGGTTCGAAATTCTGCTATAATTATACTATATAATTTTTTCTTTCATTTGCCCATTATGGACCTAATGAAAATGTGGCCTCCTTTAATTGGTTACTATCTCACAAATGAATTAAGTATCACTAGTGTAGTATACAGGTGTTAACACGTTTCAAACGTATTTGTATATTTTCTTTTGATACGACTGGCTGTATGGTGAACAACATAAGTTATGAAAAAATTCCGATCTGACGGGAAATGTCAAATGGAACATAAATATTTAACTTTTGAATAGACAATTAAAAAAAATGAGCACGAGTTATGAAAATTTAAATAGAATTACAGATATAAAATTAATAATTTACTGCTGTAATTATATATAATATATATATGCATATATAAAGAAAATCACAAAGAAATAAATATATAAATAATAAAAGTTCATATTATTAATAATGATTGTTATTTGTTACACGAAGAAACCAAAACACTACATCAATAAAATATTTTCTTTGTAAAGTATGTAGTAATCACGTCCTTGAGCGTATCCGGATTCCGTTGCGGCCTCTAGTGGAAAATTCATTAATAAACCAGACATAACTTGACTTTTTCACAATTTTTCTCTTTTTTAAATTTAATATTTCTGTGCATGCTGTGTATACCTTTAAGTATTTGCTACATTAGCGTATAAGTGAGTGTAATTTTTTAAGACTGTGATTAAATGTAAGCAAATGTTGGTATTCCTAAATAAATAAATAAATATATAAATAAAGGGCACGCTTATACTATTTGGATCCCAAGATTATGTAATACTGGCTTAGTTATTTGCTTACTTTCTTTTTATAATAAAGTTCAGCTTAATATATAGTCATTAGGGATGACACTTTTGAAGCCTACAAACAAACAACATTATAGACCGAATTGTATGACATTTTGTACAGAAATTGTTTGAAACCCGGGGAAGGTCTTAGGACTTACCGCGAAACGGAGACGGGAGATATACGCGGGCGAAACCTAAAATAAATTATTTGAAACAATCGAATTTTTACTTTGTATACACTTAAGTAATTTACATAGTTAAATTTGTGAAGTGAAACAAATGATACTAGAAATGATATAAGACGTTGGTAGGTTATGTTAAAAAATCTATGTATAATTATTTTTTGTACGGAAGCCTTATTCGTGATGAAACAGCGAGAGGGCCCCGTAAACTGGAGTGTGTCGTTGACCTTACTACGAAGTTTATCCTGTGACTCATTGACGGAAAATTAAAATCACACCCATGTATGTATGGCGTGATTAGTATGATAATGTAATCTTTACAAATATGAAACGGTAAAAGCTGTGCGCGTATGAACAAATATTTACTTCCATTCCTATTTCCTATACATAATAGGATTCTAAAAATTTCTTCCCTCTCTTTGTTTGTCAGTTTACTCGTAAACAAATATTATTTCAACACTTCAATATTAAGGAATAAAGTAACATAATTTTAAAAATATAATTTCTTAGTATGTATATCATACTAAGAAAGTATCCTACGGTGAATATGGAAAATAATAATAAATATTAAAACTCAATGTAACAATATAAATCGTAAGAGATATGATGTAAGCTTACGGTTAACACGACCATGACCCGAGTCACGTTAGTTCTATCAAGCAATTTCTTTTAATACTGTCCCATCGTAAAAGCGTGTAGCAATTTCATGCTAAAAGTAACCCTACCTACAGCGATTATTCAATAAAGTCTGCAACTGACCTACGTTAACATAACAATGCATGTTTACGTAATAACGTAATACGGCTAGTGCAGAAGATGTAAACGTGACAACCGTCACGCCCCCGTTACGTCACGGCATCCTCCGGTGTACGTGAGAAACCTTGCTCCTCCCGGAGGTCCTCTTGGAATATGAAGATAAACATTTGTATCCTCATTATAGCTTAAGGACGCTTAAAACACATTCCGATAGACATCGACCGTGTATCTAGTCATGGTAAAATGCTGATCCCCTAGTTTGCGTATATTTTTCTGATGCGTTTAATAGGAAGTAAACCATGTCTGCAGGATCAAGATATATTATGACACTTATTTTTCTATCTTATTTTGTTGAAATATGATCATTTTTATACCTGCTATTGGTTTGAAGAAACTTTAAATTATTAATTGCAAATTACAAATAGATATCGATAGCATTAAATATTTTTAGAAGCTATATATTATCATATCTCTTATTTTCAAACAATGAAATACTTACATTATTATACCATTAATTATAGACCTACTATTATAAATCGGATAATTATGTATTTAGTAAAGATAACATATTAAAATACTTTAATTTTCAGGTGAAGTTTCGTGCGACAACAACATTAAAATGTAAATTATTTCAAAACAATCTGAACATCATTTTATTGACGCAATATAAAATGGACGATTGAAATTAAAACGCCGTATACAATTGTCCTACAAATGTAAATTAATAATAATTATTATCGACTTAATGTACAGTATTCTTTAGTAAACTAGGTAAGCAAAGTAATAATTGTTAAGTCATTAAATCAGATCTTTTAGAATAAATTTAAAAGTTATTTTTTAACATAAAATTGGAAATTTAATAACAGATAATTGGCATTTCTTGAAATATTGAACATTTGTCAACAGCGATTACAGAAATATCAGCATTTGTCTTATCAATTCAGCCGACTCTTACTACGAAGTAATAGTAAGTATTCTTTGATAATACTCGTGAGATAGAAGTGAATAATTACCAAGAACACGTAATTACTGCTAAGAGTAAGTGCTGATGTGGAATTTTAGCGTCCAAGTTCGCAAACAGAAATTGGAATGTCTGCGTCAGTGCTGTCCCCAGACATTTAAGATCGCATACTCGTTACTCGAGACGTCATTACAATATCGGCCATTAAATGCCAAGATCCCGCTGCAATCCGCATTACCATCTAACGACTTATTTTTTATTGTATTATATCTATATCGCAGAAATTGGCTTTAGTAGGAAGTCATACAAATATTCTTCTAGTTACGTTAAGATGCCCATGAGTGCAAATTCGAATTATTAGCTTTTCCTATTTTTTATTGAGACTATTACAACAAAAACTCATTTTCAAGTTCAGCAGTTCAGCAGAACCTAGTTAATTATTAATAATGTATAATTTTACGCTTTCTTATTTTAAAATACTGCAAATTGCGATGGTACCGGCGATTATTATACAAAAAACGTAAAAACTGACTTAAATAATTTAATGTAGGTAATAAAAAAGCACTCTGGTATAAATATGTTTATTTGTACACTACAACAATAGCAGTATTGAATGTCTGTTTATATACTCTACGTTATCTCAACTTATAAAAACTTTATTATTAAATTTGTGAAATCATAAATATGTTATTTCCCTAAACATTATTTTTAATATATAAAAGTGTAGCGGTTTGTTTTGTACTGCTTGTATATAAAGTTATAAACCCTTTTATATGAATTTCATATAAAACACTGTGACTAAAATAATGAAATTTCGTAAAGACGATTACCATATAAATAAGCTTTCCCCTTTAATTTTTTATGCCTACAGCAAGCGTTCTTCCCAATAATACCTAACCTTATGTTAATATCATCATTTTTAATTTAATCCGAGCTACAAAAGATATTAAAAAGGATGTGAGCTAGTCTTCTTAATCGCGTCTAGTCTATACTAACGAGAGCCTGAAACAAATTAATTTACTTTCCACGCTTGGCTCAGAATGTCAGGTATTACAAAGTTATACTAAAATATATAATCCTAAATCGTCATTGCTTAAAAATACTACAATTAACTGAACAATCATATTTAAACTATAATTTTGATTTGAATGAATATTTGATTTGTGTATACGGTTATGAAATATTGCTGTGATCCAAGAACGACTAAAAGGTTTTAGAAATAAATTAGGTTGATTTTCTGGTTACCGGTTAATGATATGAACTCAATTCTGAAGTCCGTGTGTCTTGCAGTGCAGACGTCATAGGTAAAGGGTACGACTACAGTGATATTTCACAAAACTGGCAGCTTACTTTTACAATAATTATTGCGTAATTTTAATGTAAACGCAATGTAACGTAACGTAATGTAAAATCAAAATGTTTTCTTAATTAGAAAAAAAATAATTGTCTCACATAGTTACGTTATATTTTTCTAACAAGCACTGAAATTAGTGTATCTGCCAGATTATATTAACTATTTATTTGTGTATTACATATTACTTATTGCAATTAACGAAAACCTAATTATAATTTAATTCTTCATACTTATTAAAATAATATTAGTACCGTGATTTTATTTATTATTTCTATGTAAACCGTAAATCTTAATTAACTCCTTCCATAATAAAATCTTGATATCCATATGAAGGAGGATCGTTCCATGTTAACAATGATCAACGCTCACAAGAGAAAATGAAGCTTATTCTAAGTTTAGCTTACAAACAGGGGAAAGACAAAACTAGTGAGTTCAAGACTCAAGGTTAGTTAATTATACATTTTAACTTACACTTTTGCACAATATTCTAAAGTTTTCAAATTCATATTAGCCTGTTAATTCACGTAAATGTTTCACATTATTTCAAACAAAACTTATTATTTTTTATAAAGTATGAATAAAATTTTAAAGCATCGTAAAAGCAATATTATGAAAATGATGTTAAATAATGTTATTTTGTTATTATAGGTGTGATATATAGTGGTGACTATTTTCAATGCCTATTTAAAATATGTATCATTAGAGGAATTAATTAGTCTTAAAATATCTTCGTAATTCATTGAAAATAATTAAATAACTCAAACACTCCCTAAGCGTCCTGAAAGGCTTTTTAAATTTTCATAATCAACACAAATTCGACTGCGTAATTACCGTGTCAAACTCATTGTTTACGCCTGTAGTAAAATAACATAGATGCGTTAAGAATCAATTGAAAGTAGATGTGATCGACTCACCCGTTGTCGGGGCACCATGGCAGCGGCAAGGGTGGCCAAAGCCAGCAAGATGACCACAGCTTTCATGGTGTTTACTTTGTGGGTATATCGAAACGTAGTAAAAATGTATGTGTCTCACGAGGGAAGTATACGGCGTGACGGTTCGCTGAGTAGTGGCGACGCCGTGCGCCCGCTGAGATATAAGTATGCTGATGTTCATCAGATCGTAATAAACTAAATCACGATGAATCTACTACGACGAAAATTATCAATCCATAATTATTATTGCGATTGATATAAGTTGAATGGATGGACGAGCGATAACCGCAGTTTCGCGCTAAATCAATAAACATGCGTTATACTTAGTATGTTTTTGTAATCTAACTACGAGATCGATGATCTGACATTGTTAACATATTTTATAGACACAACGTGAAATACTTTTTTCTCAAATTAAATTCTTATATTTATTATAACTACATACATTAAAAAAATAAATTATTCTTTAATTGAATTAATTAATTAAATTAAATAAAAATACCTATAATGTAATCAATCAATCAATAAATCAGTTAAAAATTGATGTTTTTACGTTTAGATTATAAAAAATATTGTGTAACAATATATAGATTTAGGTCAATGTATAGAATTCTCGTCATAGGGTTATATTTCCCGCGTGACGCGCTGCCCTGACGTTGTGTGCACCGAAATTGCATCATCCTAGTTCCCCTTGTTAAACTAGTAAATGGTACATTATTCCTAACGCTCCTAATTAGAAAAGGAAAAAAATCACCATAATTCGTTAATTCATTTCTTAACCTTTAGTTTACTGCGGTGACGGGTCACTGCTTTAGTTTTGAACAATAAGAACTTTATTTATTTATTTATTTGCGTCATAACGAGGAAAATCTTGACTAATAGACCCGACTTCCGATCGCATGATTTTTATCTCGATTGTATGTAATGAGTATTTCGACATAATTCCATGAAACTATATTTTGATAATTTAATATCTGTTACTCGTTTAGTGCCTATATCTATGTTTATTAATTTAAAGAATTAGGTATAATGATTCCTAGAACCCGTATTCCAAGTAAAATTTGGTACATCCTTTAACATATATTAAAATAAAGAGTGTCAAATTTCTGCAGTTTATTATAAATAGTAAACAATCTTTATACAAGGTGTACAAAAAAGTATTTTTATTTTGTTATTGACTCTGTATTTTTATCTTTGGCGGTCATAATGTTTGTGGGTATGGCGTTTTAAAAAAATATCTTAAGTTAGTATTAATCCTCTATTAATTAAGTAATATAGCATCCTTTACTAATTAAATACGTTAAACTTATCCAACGTATTGCGATTTATTTAAAACAAAATATAGCTTAATATAGCAACTTTTAAATATAGCAAAGCTGAGACATCTCTTTTTTTTTGTTTGCTGGAACAATAATATTTTATTTTATTACTAGCTGACTCCGCGGTTTCACCCGCGTATATACATATCCCGTTCCCGTAGGATTTTCGGGATAAAAACTATCCTATGTCATTCCTGGGGTTTTAAAGAATCTCTGTACCAAATTTCATCCAAATCGGTCCTGTAGTTTCGGAGTCTATTCATTACAAACAAACAAACAAATCTTTCCTCTTTATAATATTAGTATAGATTTTTTATGTTATATATATTTAGGCGAACTTCTTCCATACTACTAAGATAATGTTTTTTTTGGATTTATAATTGGTATTTGTGGAACAAGATTTCCCGCGGGCAAAACCACGCGAAGCACAGGTTATATTGTATAACAGTATCTGTTATCATAAGCATAAATTAGGTTTATAGGCTTTTATCTTTTAAATCGTATTACGGGCTATGGTGGTTGCATTACATGAAGCTAATCTATTTGTACTTAGATATTTAAATTGTTAGGTTTCAATATATGGGAACGTGTTTCGGATTCTCCTGATACGTTTTAATTTAATTCTTAACACGATAAACACATTATTTCCCAGCCTGGTTAGAATTATTGAAATGTGGGCAAGAATTGTTTATGGTTTTCTTTCTTTATACCTTATTCACACTGACTATATTTTAACTGAAGAACCCTCATTTGATGTCATTATGAACTCTGTTTTAAGCCAGTAAGAAATTTACAATGTAGAATATATCAATATAATTATAATATATATTACTATAATTTTTAAAAGAATAAATAATAATATAAGTTGATATAGAAAATTCAATTTAAGCTGTAAGTTGCTATTACTACATATTATTTTGTTGTGAATGAATGCGTGCGTGGGTGGTTCTTTACGTATGTCTATATGAATAAGTTTTCATCCATGTTTTATTTTTAATTTTATTATGAAATTAATGCTGGCTTTTTTAGGTGAAAAGGGAAGATGGTGTATGGCTTTTTGAATGCCATCCCACTTACTTGTTTTTTAATTTGGTTGGAAATTATAAACAAACATTACAGTTGAACCTATTTTTTTATTATGGAACCGTTAGAACTGTCATTACGTGGCGTAGGGATATTTTTTTAGATATTTTTGACATTTTTTCAACGACTTATGCAACTTTATTTGCTGTTAGACAAACCAGTGTAAATTTATAAATCATTTCTATTTCACTGATCAAAATGAGCGAGAATAAACGAGTTTAAAAAGTAAAATTCCATTAGCACTCTCGAAATACGTTAATACTCATAAGCGCGATTAACTCCGAATTCCTGGAACCATAAAAGCAGAAGCTTACAATTTGGCAAGCGCAACCAATAATAATAGAACTTCGTCAGCCGAGTACATCTTTTTGATATTTTTCTTGTAAAAGTTAAGGTTAAATTTATATCGATGTTTTCTTTGGATATTTAAGTCTTATGCATTTCAGTATCGCAGCCGTTGGCGTAGGTAGTATGTACTATTTATTTAACATTACAATCAAAAGTTTTCATTGAAAATCAAAACTTCACTACTGCGAGCAATAAAACTAAGAATAGTAAAGACGAAACGAAAGAAAATGAAAATATATTTCTCTAAAATATCATTCTAAAGAGGATCAATCATTTCACTCACCAATTTTATTAAATGCATTGGAAATTACCATGCTTTTTTTGCATTAAATGCATTGGAAATTACCATTTTTCCATTATAAAACCGCGAGAAGATATATATATATATACATTATAATATATATATAATGTACTACAGTACATATTTCTTTCTTCTTTCTTTCTTTCTCGTACGATGATTGTCAGAGGCGTCCATTCCCACAATCTTCTCTTTATTTCACTTCCGTATTCCCTTCCATTCTTTAAAAGCTGGCATGACTCCTGCGACACTTTCTTGTTGTTTTTCAGGCTGACTTATAGTTACTTACCATCAAATGTACCTCATGTTCCACTTGCCTGCTCTATCATATAAAAAAACTTTAGGTATACGTAATATCTTAAGACCTTCAATGAATAAGGTCGGGGAAAATCAGTTTCAGAGAAATCTATTCCTAGAATAGAGCTTGTATTTTGTTGCCAGTTGGATAATACCTACCGGGTGCATTGATGCTCATTAGTCATCTTGACAGTCTTGAATGTGGAATGAATAAATTATTTTATTCATCTATACTAATATATAATTAAAATAAGTAGAGGAAAGATTTTTGGTTTGAATCGAATAAAGTCCGAAACTGAACGGATTAAAAGAATCTTTTACCTTCGAAATCCTACATTATCTCTGAGGAACATAGACTATATAACATTATCCTACGGGAGCTAAGCCGCCCAAAACTGCTAGTCTTATTAGGTATATTATTATAACATTTGTGAGATTTTTTTTATAAAAATGCGTTGTAAACTATAAAAACGGTAATGTGTTTTAAATTTTATCAATTGCGATTATTGCTATATATTTCTATGCAACTTATATCTAGTAAAGTTTCAAAGCACGCGACATTGTTCGATGTAAAAATATTGACAGAAAGGTTCCCATATGCCGTCATGATCGTAAAATTCTCCGTGAGCCTATAACCATTGTAATTTTGAAGATATATGTATTCCAAGATATGTGTATCCCAAGTTGGAGTTTATTTTGCCTAACGTTATGACTTATGAGTCATGACATGATATGCCTAATATAATAATCGGTATAATACAGATACGCCATTTCAGATACAGCTTAAACAGGTACCCCGCATAGTCTTAAAAAGTAAAAACTACATCAATATTGTCTTTACTGTATGCATTTACTATGTATGAACTGCCACTGCCTTACTACAAAGACACTTCTTTCTAATGAGAACCGAAATTACATAAAACTTTCATGTTCCTCTAATATAAATTGGATGTAACTTAGCCTGTTTACCGTTTATGCTTGACGTTAACGTTTAAAACTAGTAAATAGATAAACTATATGCCAGGGAGAGGATATAGAAAGAAGATTTAACGGTAATATATGTCGTCATTGGCTCTCTTAAGTAAATGTATATTAGAATTTAGTAATAATAACTTCCCTGATCGATTTCAGCCAATCTCAACAGAGACTATACAGCTGCGCAGGAGATATTATAGTGCACAAATGTACGGGCGAACACAGGTGCACTCTCTATTCCATTACTCTCATAAGTCATAACCCGATGGGACGGCAGACCGACATGACCGGAGAGAGATCAGGCCCAGGACCGACAGCTTTACGTGTTCTCCGAGATATAGGGGTATTTTAACACCGCCAAATTCCAGACTCAGGGCTGTTACTGTTCAGAAAAATGCGAATAATATTCTTTATTATGACCCCACCCAGGATTCGAACCCGTGACCCCTCGATCTGTAGTCAAAGATGCAACCACTAGACCAACGAGGCAGTAGAGTATTAGAGAATTTAGTACATATGTGTGTGTCGTGCCTTGAAGCCCACGTGCGCAAACGCACGGTGCCGCCACGTCTCGCAGCTGACGGTAACGCAACTATAGTTAGCCTCTCCGCCTCACTAACTTTCCTATTCATTACTTGTCATAGAGATATATTTAAACGTGATCCAATGAGCTGTCAAAACCGTCTCGGCAGTCACAACACTTATACTGGATAAATGCCAGCTTCACCTAATCTACGCAGTAGCCGGCGTCGCATCCAAACACATCCCAATTTTACAGCCGCGCCAAAAAAACATTCATTATGAAACGTACGTCGAGACCGGTCAGTTAAAACACCAATAATACTTACAGATTTAATGCGTTCAGTCTCAAAGTCTGGGTTACAAATGAGTCACCGCTATGTTCCCAGTACAACCTATAAAATTCTATAATGCATAATAAACATCTTTTTACCGTCTTAGTTACTTATGCCCGGTTTCAGACTCATTTTAACGCTAGGTTATCTATTCGACAGCGCTAAACGTCCCGTAAATGTGACAATTGCGTTTCTGAGCAACGCATTATTGTCAAATTTCGTGTTTGTCTGACAGTAATGAATCCATAACTATAGATAGTGTTACGAAACTACTCAGAAACCGTGCATTGGTTGTTTTTTTTTGTTACCACTCCTTGAAAATTTTGTTAAGAATATATTTTATCAATGTCAAGTTTTTATCAAATTCTATGAGTAAGTTAAGTTAATCTGACAAGCTTATCCCTACTATTTTTTAAATCAGTGTTAGTTTATTCAATTCAAAATATTGCAATATGGCAGTGCCGTCTATTTCGATAGTCTATTTGTAGTTTGCACATAATCGCATTTAATAACAAAGCAGAAACAAGCTCGACCAAAACCGTAAAACCTCAAATAGTAAGTTCCTGTAAGCATATTTAATTTACTTTCAATCTTGTTTCATAGCCTTAGGACTAATTGCATCTGATTCCTGACATTTATTGTTATTCTGAGGTACTCTAAAAGTAAAATTATACGCATACATAAAATCAACGATTAGAAATTGAGCAATTACATTTCATATGAAAATCAACCACGGATGCTATATTACCCATTGGTTGCGTGGCAACCACCGATCAGTGATAAGGCCGCCTTTTATACAGTTTTTTCATGTAGGTAATGATTTTAGTTTTTATTACAAACAAATTCATAACATACTCAATAGATTGTGTTTTTACTCCTTGATGCAAATACATTTTTAAATTTGAAATTAAATATAATATATAATTATATAGTTTATTAATAAATAGTGGAAATAGTGTAAAAAAGTCTGTAAGTAATTCAATATATCAAATTCATTTCATTACTATGGATTTCATAATAATAAAATGTCATAGTGTGACATAACATTGCACCGGTCTTCCAATTTCCGTCTGACGCGCGTCTGCTTTTAATACACCTGGCAAGACTTTTCTCTGGTGACCCAGAAACTGTTGGCTCACCGATTAATACCGTGGGCTGGAGTTCAGTGCCCTATCAAAGAGTTTTTAGCGTTGTGTAGCACATAAACACGTCTGCATAAGATTTACACCAAAGTAACCATGGTTATTTAATTAAACGAGTTATAAACAAATGCGGTTAATTGCAGATTTTTTGCCAATTTTTTACTCTTAATGTTTAAGGATAACTTTTCGGCAATAATCTATAGGTACTTATAAGTATATAAAATGTTCTGTAAATGTGAAAGAAATTATTTTAACTAAAAGAAAACTAACGATCGGGTCCGTCGTTTTTATTGTTTTAAAGCTATAATAACCTATGCTCTACAAAATAAATAATATATGTTATGGTAAAAATATTGTACTATGTTGTTATAAATCAGACTAATTAGATCAGCCAGCCATCTCTATTGCGTCGGGGATGTAGGTTATATCCCTGCAGCTTCAAATTTGTAGTGCGTTCAGTATACCTACTATTATTTACATTCTGAAGCCCAAGATATAGACTATCGTCTAGTTTCGGTCTCACCAGCACGCTATTCGAACTGTACCTACCCTAAGTTACATATCTCTATTATTTCCTGTATACTTATTACTGCAATAAAGACATTTTTATTTTATTTTATTATATCGATTATCTACGCTGATTTTATAAAGAGAAAACTTTTGTGTATTTGTATGTAGGTTATTATATTAATTAGACTGGACTCACACAGCCGGAATGTTTCTTTGATTCATTCATAATATTATTAATTCAGAAAAATCAGAATAACATATGTCAATATGGGCATGATCTACACATTTAGATTTCGAATTATGAATATCTTGGATCGAACGATTCGATAAGTACTTAATAAATCCAGAGATACATTCCCTGTTTGTGAAGCCGGTCCTATAGAGCACATTAAAATTGTAATTAATAAATATAAAATGATGTTCATATGAACATGCAGATGGCCATTATCAACTCGTGCTCAAATGCTTAATTAGACATGAGCAATTATTAATTAATTTAATAGATTTTATAATAATTAAACACACTAGATTAGTCGGTAACGTCATATTCCCACTATTCACAGTAAGAAAGAAAGAAAGAAAATATAGTAGATAGTATTCTTAGAATGCGCGAAAAAAATGACTAACATATCAGCTCTCTAAAGTGCCACCAAATCACAGATGACTGCTGAGCTAGGAAGCGAGATGGACAGAAAGAAGGGATATAATAAGTTGTAATGTTTTTCTACCTAAGCATTTCTCTACATCCAAAAGAAGAAGATAACACCTAAAACAGAATGTATAGTGACGATAAATTATATAGTATAAAACATATGTTACAATAAAGGAAAAAATATAAATATTTTGAAGTATACTGTAAAATATAGAAAGGCAATAAAATGGCAACCACGCAAGCGTTCCGCCCTTAGCGCAACCTTTCTCATTGTTATGGCAAGTTATAAAATTCGTCGGGAATGGCCTCCAATTTCACATAATTTATATTCGAAAGAACGTCGAGAATAATTTGCTTTGTACTTGATTTACTGACACATTAAAACTTTAAATTCCCTTTTATATCATTAATATAATAAATTATGTTAAATTAATGAATGATTTATATAAGACCCCCACACTATCCTGTCATGTATATAGTATATATATATCTCTCTCTCTCTCTCTTCATTTTGTTCGATAAAATATCTAGTGACTTCGTTTTTTTTTAAATGATATTCTTTTATAATTAATAGAGTTTATTATTATTTTATCCTGTCCTATCCAAACAACATCAGACAATTTCCTCATATTAAAAAGATAAGAGATTAACTAGGTATAATCCAATCTTTAACGTGGTTTATAAAGAATAAAAAATATTTCATAGTCAGAAAAAAATATGCGTATGGTGACATGCTTATTATATTAAATTAAAGATAATATACTTAATATAATATCATTGTATGTATCGATGATCACGATTGGTATCACGTGTTTTTATCGTAAAGTGAGAGGGTTCAAGGGCTATCTACTACTTTTACATTACGAGCAAATGATCAGGAATCCGTCTAACGTAGTAGAAGTAATTATTATTCGTACTAATAGAGATTTATAGTAATGTGCACTACAGTATAATTATGATTCGAAGATTCAGTAAGATTTATCAGCTACCATTTATAACATTTTCAACCTCTTTCCTTATATATCACTTGTAAAAAAAGGTGATTCCCACATATTATCAATTTATCAACTGTTTCTATTTACAAATTAATTTTTGGTTTTTGTAATAACACTATCTAAACGGCTTCTGTCTATGGTGGTTCACAAATAAAGAAAAAACATCGATATCTCTATTATATTTTGTAATTTTGTATCTATGCTCCACCTGATGATAATTTCAAGCACAATATGGTAAAGGAAAATAAGATAAGGTATACCGTATTCCGCTCATTTATCGGATTACCACCACGCTCTTGGTGATTGTTTTGACGAGTCTATAAATTACTGTATTATACGCAAGGGCAATAATGATGGTGAAAATACGTTGGAGTTCGCGTTGTTACAAGCAAATGACGATTTTCTAACGCGGTTTTCGTAAGATTAAATACTTTATATTACACATATGTGTCAAGGTGTTAACGAGGAACGAGGCTCAAAGGGGGGCTTTCCACGCAAGTCATTTGGAATTGATAAGTTGTTTTCATAAAGAGAACTTCTTCGAGGTACACAGTTACAAGGTCATCTTAGAGTGATTATTTTCTTTACTGTTATAAACAACCATATCACGATATCAAAACATAGACATAGCAAAATAAGTTGCGTATTTCTATTAAAACTTCAGCTGTTGTTGGATCTTTGATTATTTATTTATTACTATAGAAACTACGCAGTATTCAATGATTAAGATATCATGAGTAGGGCTGTCTTCTTCCCAATTTTTAAACGATTATTGTCGACGTGTTTTCAGTCTTACTGAAAAGTATAAAAACATATTTGCTTTCTATATTCATTTGATTAATCTGAATCATGGTCGGTTGGTATAATTGAAAATTGAAATAGTTATTTCCTGAAAGTGTCACATTACACATATCAATTATTTTATTTAGTCTAAAATAATGTTGCTGCAAAACATCTTTTAATTTATTATTATTTTTTTATATATTTATTGTCTACTAACAAAACATAATGCGAATGCCCTATAAAGATTACAATCTAGCCTTAAGACAAACAAGTAATTAAATTTTTAACATAAACTGCTGACATAACTGAGTAAGAATTTGACCATTGACATTTTTCTTATAGTCAGTATAAAAAATATGATATTTTCAATAGATTAATGTACGACAATCCTCCTAAAATCTCGTTTTACTCATAAATACATGAGAAAGTGGTGACAATGTTTGTGTGACAATCACGCCTACTCAAATCAACTACTTACCGAATATTGGTTAAATTCTTTACATATAGGCCTACTACCTACCTACCTGGATTAGGTGATAGTACTTTTTATTGATTGATAAACCCTAAATTTAATGCGAGCGAAGCCGCAGGTGAAATCTAGCGGTTTATAAATATTGAATTGTAATATTTTTGATACCCTTAAAACTTGATAAAAGATTTAACCAACCCTGGCGAATATAATGCAGCTGTTCGCCTTGCGTCAACTGGATAAGACTCTCTGACCTTTCACCCATTTCATTCACAGATTTCTACACTTTCAATGAATAGCCCTTAGATATACTCCAAGTTATCAATACGAGATAAAAACATTGTCACGTTGTACTGTAGAGTCCTGAGATTGGATTATAATATACCTATATAATTTATTTTATACCTAGGTAGAATTTCATGCCTTTCAAATTTTGACACACGACGATTTATAACAAAAAATAATATCTCGTATTGATGGAAAAACACATTTGATCAATATGAGCTTGGTACGCATTAAAATATGATAGACAAACATGAGACATGTCGAAGCCAATAGTAACTTATTGAGAAATATGCAGATCACATTTAAAAAAAATATTGTGCTGTGTCCATAAACCGACGCCACGGAACCGACATAAAATAAAACTTTTAAACAATTTCAAACTTATTTCTTCATTTTTGTGAATTCACTGTATCATAACTACCACCGCACCGTTTGTTCTAAATTAGTGAAATTTTAAACTATTAACTTTTAAAAAGGATTTACCTGTGTGGCGACGGGTAAGAATACATGTGCCGCCACCCCATTTCTACCCGTGGGTGTCATAAGATGCGACAGAAGGTAATTCTATTGCATAGCATCTTATATCATCTATAGATTAATTACGAGTAAGTATTGAATACACATTGAACTTGGCTGACACGCTGTCGCGTGTCTGCATATATGACATACATTATCATATATTGGCGGCATTGTATATTTTTGACTTTTTTCTACATATATGACATACATTATGATATATGTATATAAGCGGCATTGTATATTATCTCCATAAATAAAATTGTTTTGAAGTGCGGCTTCTGAGCATAATTGACGCAAACGAAGACGACGAAAGACATCTATAACTCTTGCCTCGAAGGACATTACTGACGCACTACAATACCGAAGAAGATTCAACAGTCTCTTCAAAGTGTTATTGTACTGTACACGTAGGGCATTCAGAGATTTCTGTGTGTGGCGATACCATAGATAGCATGTACCAAAGTAATCTTGAAATTATTGGAACACAGTGCAAATCTATCAGTACATGTATTTCCCCTGACTGAAATTGCCCTACGCTCACTCACTATGTCACTATCGTCCCTTATGTCCTGACTTAAAATATGACCCAGGTTAATAATGAATTAAATTATTAATTAAAACGTCTATACACCGAAAAAAATGTTTGCTGGGAAGTCTTTATTTCCTTCATTTAAAATATAACATATTCTGTCTTTTTGATATTATATTTAAGACCATGTCGCAATGTGTAATCCTCACAAAAACTCAGAGCCGGCCGAAGGACCCAACAGCACCATATCGTCCGCGTAGCTAATATTTTTGCAACTAACGCCATCCATATGATGGAAGTACATGATGTTAAAACATACTTCCCGATCGGATTTGCATTTGTGAATAGGATAATTAGGATTGTCATTTTTTGTTCTACTATTAACTGATTCTTAAATATGCACCTGTATCTTTTTTATCTGTCCTTGTCAAACGACTGGAAGACGTCAAATGTCAATCGTTAATGACACAATTGTGATTTCAAACAAATTTGTGCTTTTGTGATTTTTAAGTTAATTTTTATACGTCCCTACATAATTGGTTAGCAAGTAATGCACGTATTGTTAAGTAATTAATAATAGTAAGAAAATGTCATTAGAAACAGTGCCAAAAGATTTAAGGGGATTACGAGCATGCTTAGTTTGTTCTCTAATAAAGGTTAGTGTATTAAAGCTACTATTTCAGTTATAATGCTTAAAAAATGTTCAATATATATATGGTTATATCTTTCTCCTATATTTTTAGACATTCGACCAATTCGAACACTACGGATGCGACAATTGCGATGAATTTCTTCGCATGAAAAACAACAAGGATAATGTATATGACTGTACGAGTAACAATTTCGATGGGTAATATTATGTATTTTGAATAGCTTAATTTTTTATGTTAACTACCATTTAAACATTTGCAGTGATTTTTGGGATGTTATAACACATGTAACATCATCAAATCCACTCAGGTTTATACAGATGGAAAAGAGTTGTCTACAGTGTTTTATTTACAGTAAAAACGAAAAAAAAATTAATCATCCATTTAATTTTCATTAACAAGAACAAAGATAATGTATTACACATATACTTTATTTTCTTTTTGTTGCCATTATAAAACAATGTTGAGGATGCACAATACAAAAAGGAGCTTGCTTGGGTTTTATATGATCTTCTTTTTATTTGATCAACATTTTGTTATACCAAGTGAAAGCCAATTGATTATCATAATGTGTAACATTGCTGTTTAACAAACAATAACATTAACAATTCATAAATCAACTACATAAAATAGCAATACTTATTGTATAAATTTTTATAGAATGATTGCAGTGATGAGCCCTGAAGACAGTTGGGTGTGTAAATGGCAAAGAATAAGTAAGTTAAAATTGTATCATATACCGAACAAGTTTCAGGCTGGAAGCTTATTTGGGTCTAATTTAAAAAGAATCAATGTTATGCTTATTCATAGGTAGTGGTGATATATTCTAATTATATAGTTTTTTCCTGAGTTTCAATATACAATGAAATATCTTTCTAATAGTATAATCATCCTGCATTTTTGCAAGTCAGTGTTATTCATATAAAACATTTTTACAGGCCGGTTCTGTAAAGGAGTATATGCTATTTCTGTGTCTGGTAGACTACCTGCTGGAATCATACGAGAAATGAAAAGTCGTGGTATTGCCTATCGCCCAAGAGACACAAGTCAACGATAAAAGTCCTTCTTCCTTTTTATTTAATAAATATAAGATAATTTTATTCAAGTTTTGTGTTTCACTTTTATGTAAAGATCAATATTGCAAAAATTTAACAATGTTGGCTTATCTATATTTTAAACTAGTTAATCTGCAGAGCTATGCTCCTGTGGTATAATATTATATATAACCTAAGTTACTTGTGGACAATGTAGCTTTGGTCCAGTAATTTTTGAGCCTTTTAATTACAAACAAACAAACAAAGATTTCCTCTTTATATTAGTGTAGATTAGAGAATTCAAACTGGAGCAAAATAATATTATAATATTAGCACCACTTGGCTTATTATTCCAAATCTTTAGCTTAATACAATATTATGATTTGTTCCCAAGTCATTACACACAGGACCTCCCAACAAATACCTTGCCAATTGTAGATGTAAGAGGTTTGAATTGACTGATTTTAAAAAGAATATACAATTTGCCATAGATTACATCACATGTACATACAGTCGGAATGAAAAAAAACTAAAATTGTTAAAAATTTCATACACCAAATAAGTCTTTATTCAGTGTTCAAAATATATAAAATAAGATAAAGTTAATAAAGCTTATTAATCAAATTCTCAACAAAATAAATAAAAATGTATGAATTCTTTAAAATATCTCGTGTGATTAGTTAAAGGAATTAAACAAAATGATACTTATTTCTTTATTAGATATAATTTAACAACATCACAGACACTACACTTAAATGCCACTAAAGGAATTTAAATTCAGCTATTATACTATAAATGCATATTTAATTCTTAAATCAGCTAGACACATTTGAAAAGCAGACTGAAAAACTGAAAACATTCACAATTATGATGATATAATTGTACACTAATTTAGGAACATTAATAGAAAATATTACTTTGTCACATGAACTAAACCTATTCCAGTTTTGTTAAACATAAAAAATGTTTATTTCGGATTGTGACTTCATTTTGCTTATTATTTTTGAACAACATTTATTATTGCACTATCAGTAATCTTATAATTCAACAAATTCCAGCATCTGACTGAATTAAATGCGCATATCAGGCTACATTTTTGTCAACTACTATCTCCAGCTGGCGGAACCTTAAACTCGCTATCGGTGCCCAGGACATCTTTATCAATATCTTTGAAATCTATGTTTTGTTGCTTCATTGCTTTCTGTAAGAGATTTGAAAAAATACATCAAAAAGCAGTACGATAAGGATGATTAAGAAAATACATATATTTTTATATATTCTTTACCTTCACACATTCTTGATAAACCTTAAAAATTCCGGCACATACAGAATCATCATGATCGCCCTTCAGAAAACGTTCCGAAAACCATGAATTGAAACAGTCGTCATATTTTTTCTTTAATTCGGTACACTCTTCTCCTATGCTATTCATAATTGAATGAATTTGTGCTTTTTATTTAGATTGAATTTGAAATAAAGATATCAATTAAGTCATAACTTCTAACCTCTACAAAAATATAAAATCCATACATGACATATTTTGAAAGGTGTGACAATGACTTATGGTTATGACAAATTAAATTACAAATGATGTTCACCATTTTTTTTAATTTCCAAAAAAATGTATAAGTACATGTTTTTTGACTATTTATTGGGCATTTCCAAAAAATATTCCTGTTAGCGATCGATATCGTTTTAGGCCTCAATGAAATTTTAAGTATTTTTAAATCGATGCAAAAAGGTAGAACGAAAATAATATTGACAATTGTCATTCAAGTCGAGTTTTATGCTTTTTACAGACAGACCGTGATGCTTTTTACTTCTAATCCTTCATTAATATATATTCTATAACAACCATAATTTTGTAGCTGAAAATGCTATTATCTGAAAACATTGGCAGATTAGCAGATCGTTATATTGTTAATATTTCCTAATAAAGAAAAAAAATACATTTGACGAGGGTCGACTGTCAGTGTCAGTTATGACACATAACTTTTAGGTTATATCATATGGTTATGTTAGTTGATTTCTATTTAAAAATATTATTAAATGCAACGTTATTTTGAGCATTAACAATGGGTGATATTTTGAAAGATAGCCGTTTTGCTAAATACCTCAATGATCCCAAGTATCGTCAAATACCAAAACATGAACGGAAGGTTAAAATTGATAAAAGGTTCCAGTCCATGTTCAATGACGAAAAATTTAAAGTGAAATATACGGTGGACAAACGTGGAAGACCGATAAATGAAACTTCTACGGAAAATTTGAGGAAATTCTACGATCTTGAAGACTCTGAAGATAGTTCAGAAGATGAATTGGAAACAAATGACGAAGGAAATGATAAATTGAATAAATCTTCACAACATGATGATGAAAAACCAGGCCAATTTGTTAGAAGATCACCCAAAGACGATGAGGTAGTGCCGAGTTTTCAAAATGATAAACTAACTCGTGGTATTCTAGACAAGAAAACTAAAACAAGGCTGCTTGATTTAGACATAGATTACGCGCGCGGTGAAGGTAAGTACAACGCACACCAGTGTTATTATTCTGTGCTTTGAGTCTTTATCCTTGTAAATATTGACTCAATATAGCATTATTATAACTCAATCTGAATCAAATATTAAATGAAAGTGCGCTTGACTCTTCTATTTTTATAATTTTTTTATTGTAGTTTTAAGTACTGTAGGTGACAATGTCACTACTATAAAATATACTCTTAAAATATGAAAATAATTTGATATAAATCACCTTCCTAAACAAGTTCATCATATACATATAAAAATTTGGGTGATATTCATACAACTGAATAACTGAAATTAATAAAAAAATGTTTTTAGGTGTCTTACAAACAGACAGTTCAAGCGATGAGGAAAGTAGTGAACTAGAGGAAGACAGTGACCTTGAACATGAGTGGGGGGAGCTGGATGCGGATGCTGAGAAAACAGATGAGTCTACTAGAAGGTAACCTATTAAAATGTTTTATTCTAATTCAAATATTGTCTCGATAAGTTAAAAACAAAGCTATGCTTCTTTATTTGATACTCAATATATTTCTTTTGTCCCTGTGGAGCAGGATGAAAATTAGTAATTAATAATTATACTATGTGTTAAACCAGATATGAAATTGCCTTTATCATCGTACTATATTTATTCACAATTGGCTGTTTTTTGTTTGGTAGATTACAAACATTATAACAAACAAATTTTCCTCTTTGTGCAGTTGCAGTTATAGCAGTTTCAATGCCCATGACATAAACAAGTGACAAATTGTTCAGATTTATAATTTTAGATTAGAACTAATTAATTTCTAGTTGCCATTTAATTTCTAACACAGTGAGTGTAGTGTATCCACAGTATCTTATCTATTTTTTTTGTAAATATGAAAGTTTATGAGGATGTATGAATGTTTGTTAATCAGTCACACAAAACCTACAGAACAGATTTGGATAAAACTTTACACTAATATAGTTTTGTAAATAAATAACAGAAAAAAATTATTCTTGTAAAAATAGATCATTCTACAATATGTACCCAAATTTTTCAGAATAGCAATATGTAACATGGATTGGGATAACATAAAAGCATCGGATCTTATGGTCCTTTTAAGCTCATTCGTTCCCCCAGGTGGAATAATACACAGCATTACAGTAAGTTTAAAATATGATTTTTTTTCCCCTATGATTTAATCAAATTTCATATTAGCATTTATCTTTTTGCTTTTAGAAATTCTAAACAAAATTTAAATTTCACATCCTTATCTTTCAGATATATCCATCTGAATATGGTCTGAAGAGAATGCAAGAAGAAGAGATACGTGGACCTATTGAATTAACTGAAGATAAAAAAGAATATGATGATTTAAATGATGATGGTGGCAACGAAGAAGGTTTGTCCTTGTTGTAATTTTTACCCAACTGCAATAGAAGTAGGATAATGTTTTTCGAGTGTAAGTTGGTATGTCCATATCTTTGGCACGCCCTACATCCCACACTGCTGGACGGATTTGGTGACAACATACCTCTAATTGGTCTACAGAGGCCGAATTTAACATGAAGATTTTTATGATCATAATATAAGCCATATCCAAAGAAGACACCTATATAATTGTTAATGTGACAGATAAAAAAATACTATAATTTTACAGGTTCAACATATCATATGGAAAAATTGCGTCGTTATCAATTAAACAGGCTAAAATATTATTATGCTGTTGTCGACTGTGATTCGGTAACAACTGCTGATAAATTGTACAGTGAATGTGATGGTATTGAATATGAAAGCAGCGCCACTCGTCTTGATATGAGGTTTATCCCTGATGATGTTACATTTGACCAGGTATGCTTATCCATATTTACTTAATATGATTAATTAAACAAATGAACCAATGTGCATGTCAAATAACAATATTATTTCAATAGTGAGAGAGATGTCAATGAATCTCGAACTATGAAAGACTTGATACAATGTATCCTGTTTCTTTGTGTAAGTTCTAAATGCTTTCAGCCCTACACACATTGATGCATAGAAGTAAATATTCTAAAGTTCATCTTTTCATTCTAGGAACCTCGTGAGGTTTGCACTAAATTACCAGACTTGACTAAATATAAGCCAAGGCTCTTCACCACAACAGCTCTGCAGCAAGCCAAAGTCGACCTAACTTGGGATGCAACCAATCCAAATAGAACGGAAGCAATCAAGGGCGCGCTGGATGGTAAAATCGACGATTTAGATCTAAAAGAATACTTAGCTTCCAGCAGTGAAGGTATGATTTTTATTTAAGAATAATCTATTAAGTAAACTTACTTAACTACAAGATCAGATATTTCATTTTAACTTTTATATTCACAGATGAAAATCAAGAAGAGGAAGAAGTTGATTCACAGCCAGAAAGTGGAAATGATGATCCAATTAAAAAGTACAAAATGCTTTTGGAGGATATAGAAAAAAAAGAAGAGAAAAAACAAAATAAAGATATGGAAATGGAAATTACTTGGGGCTTAGGAGTTAAAGACAAAGCTGAACAATTAATGAAAAAGAAATTATGTGAAGGTGAGTAATTCATTTTTGATTTTAACTACTATATTTTGATAATAACTTGACTTTTTTGTAAAAAAATTAAATTTGTATTAACATATTAATTGATTATTTTTGTTTTGTATGCAACTATATCTTATAATATTATACCATATTAAACATAAGGCAAAATATTATTTTATGTTTAAAATTTCAGAAAATAAAGACCTAACTCCGTTCGAAAAGTTACTACAGAAGCGTAAAGAGAAGAAAAAACAAAGAAAATTAAAACAACAGAAACAGGAAAAAGATGCGAGTGAATCTGATGGCGATTCTTCAGATGATATTCCATCAGATGTCGATATGAACGATCCATATTTCGCTGAAGAGTTCAGTAAACCTGAATTCAAAAATAAATCAAAGAATAAAAAACCAGCAATTAGCAACAAAGACAATTCTGATGATGAAAATACAAAAGCAGAATTAGAATTATTGCTAGATGAAGATGATGGCAAGCAACATTTCAGTTTGAAAAAGATACAAGAGTCAGAGAATTCTTCAAAGAAATCAAGACGCAAGAAGAAACTTAAGGAGAAAATGAAAGAGCAAAAGGAATCTGTTCAATCGTTAGACTTTGAAATGAACTTGAATGACCAGCGATTTTCAGCCTTATATGATTCACATCATTTTAATATAGATCCAAATGATCCTAATTACAAGAAAACGAAAAATATGGACAAATTGATTCAAGAAAAGCTGAAACGAAGACCGGCCGACATGCCGCTCTCTTCTCAACCTAAAAAGTCGAAAGAAGACGTTGAACTTAACATGTTAGTTAAAAATATTAAACGGAAAACGAAAGACGTTTTAAAAAATAAATAAAAGTATTTTATGCTATTGGTTGTTTTGTATTCAAATAGCAGTCATTTATTTTTAAATAGGTAGTGTTCATAGGTCAGACATAATATTTTACTAAATAAACCTTCAGCAATTTTATTTAATAGGAATAATCTAAATCAATCGATGATTTTTCACTTTTACAAAGCGTAGTCTTAAAAATTTTCTACTACATTCACTATGTAAGTTACATAAAGACTAGCCTATTTTATTGTAGATCCTGTCTGTAAAATATTTTTATGGATAAGAATTAAACAAAAGACTAACCATAGGCTGCCATCGATCATTTTAAAAAGCCCTAAGATTATTATTTTCTACAATGTTAGAAACGAATAAATTAGATTACATTTATTAATATATATTTCTTTCATTTGAAACAAAAAAGGACATTGATATTGAAGGGCGCAAGTCAAACTCAAGTTCTTTTAACATGATTTATTACAAATTTATACAATGTTTTTATTATATATCATGATAATAAAGCTTTTCTTATTTCTCTTCCTAGTGCAGCTCCCAACGGAGGAGGGACTGCATTACCCACCTGGAAGAAAATTAAAGAATAAATGATTACATTTTATTACATTTTTAATTTGTCACTTCAAACAGATACGTACCCTACTCAATGGAAAATATCGCGTGTTACACCGGTCCCTAAGAGTAGCTCCAAAGAGAAGATAGAGAACTACAGACCTATTGCGGTCCTATCTACCTTTGCTAAATTACTAGAAATTATTTTGAATAAGAACATCACTCAACAAATACGTCCCCTATTATCTGATTGTCAACACGGTTTTCGTGCCGGTAGATCGACATCAACTAATCTAATTAATTTCGTTGACTATGCCGCAAATAATTTGGATAGGAAAAAACAAATTGACGTTGCTTATTTCGGCTTTAAAAAGGCCTTCGACCGCGTTGATAATGACGTCCTTTTATGTAAATTTTCTAAGATTGGGTTCACTCCCAGGCTGGTGAAATATTTTGCTGACTACCTCCGGGATCGTTTTCAATTTGTTCAACTCGGTAATTTTCGTTCTGATCCGTATGCTGTTAATTCTGGTATCAGCCAAGGCAGTACCCTTGGTCCTACCCAATTTTTGGTGATGATCAACGATCTACCAAATGTAGTGGATTGCGCTCAGTGTCTTATGTTTGCCGACGACCTGAAATTTTATTTAGCCATCGAAAGTTTCGAGGATTGCGAGGCTTTGCAGGCTGATATAAATCGCGTCTGCGAATGGGGTATTAGGAACCACTTAGATTTTA
>LQNK01000098.1:501595-514022 GCA_001586405.1 Phoebis sennae
ATTTTTTACAATGTTAACATTTACGTACTTAATAATTAGTCTTATTACAGAAACCAATAAAGTAGATAACATTTATTAATATACATTTCTTTCATTTGAAACAAAAAAGGGCATTGATATTGAAGGGCGCAAGTCAAACTCAAGTTCTTTTAACATGATTTATTACAAATTTATACAATGTTTTTATTATATATCATGATAATAAAGCTTTTTTTATTTCTCTTCCTAGTGCAGCTCCCAACGGAGGAGGAACTGCATTACCCACCTGGAAGAAAATTAAAGAATAAATGATTACTTTTCTTACTTACTTTTTTGTTAATATCTAATTAAAGTATACTATATTCACACAATAATATCCCAAAATGCGGCCCTGCTTACCCATCGACATGGAGTCCCAAGATTAGTTTTTTTATGGTATGGCAAGCAGCCCATGAACAATACAACATCAAAGTGATGTTGCCTTGCTTGCTTGAAGGAAGGGGAGATTGATGGGATATTGCGAGAGGAGTAGAACAGGATGGGAGAGGAACACAAGCCTTCGGGCGCCCCTCACATTTCAAAACACGGTGCAATACCTGCGTCCTGGGGGGTGAAGAAGGGGGATTATTTCACGATTTAAAATTTTTTTGAGATCACCTCCCATACATCCTCAAGGAAAAGTGACAAATATTTCCATGTACGTAAATGGTTGCACGGACCTGGCGATGCTTGTCCTGCACGGAGCCCGCGAACAGGTAGGTGTCGCGGAAGGCCTGCGAGCGCGCGCACTCGCGCACCGACACCACGCGGTGCTGCTCGGGGTGCAGCACGCGGCCCTGCTTGCCCATCGGCTCGGGGTCCGTCACCGTCGTGCTGAAGTACCCGTCCCACGATATGCGCCCTGCAATCGTAAACGTTACAATCTAAACGTAATAAAACAGTTTAGCGTTCCGTACCTAAAAGGTAAAAACGGGACCCGTTTACTGAGCCTCGCTCGTCTCACTAGAATGCTGCAAATTATGCATTTTCGTTACCACTATAACGAAAAAACTAAAAATAAAAAATGTATAAAAAGGTCAATATGGCAAGGAAGGATTCGTGCGCGAGTCCGACCCGCACTCGGCCGGTTATATTGTACATTATTTCCTTTAAAAATAAAATGAGTCGTTTTACTAATGTACAGTGACATATCATACTAGGCGTGAGTCTAAAGCGTTTAAGCGGTTGTCGTTATGGGGGAACGGTCGCTCACCGTACAGGCCGGCCCAGTTGTTGTGGCGGTTGGCGGTGTGCGGCAGGCACCAGGGTATGAGCGTGTGCTCCTGCTTGTCGGCGGCGCCGCACGCCGCGCCGGCCGCGCACGCGCACACGCCGCGCAGCGCACCCGTCGACGACCGCCCGTTCTTCTTATCCTCGTAACGATATTGCAACACCTGTGCAGTTTAAAACTATTAAAACACGTGCGAGCCAAAAAAGCAACATAAAAACTACTCTACTTTTTTGTTATAAATGGATATACAAACGATATCTATTAATATAACACATTTAGCCTTTTCGGGCTCCTCGACGGCTATTGACCTTGACAAGTTTTTCAACTGAGGACGTTTAGAATAGAAACATTTTTAAATGGAAAGGATGATCTAAATCTTGACAGGCTGGAGACATATACAAAATAGACTCACCTTACACTTGGTTCCGTCCGATAACGTCACAGAAATATTAGGAAGATCCCGCCAATCGGAACCGGGCGTGGTCGGTATCCTAGAGATCCGAGCTTGTATGAGCGGTGCCATATTTTTACATATATGGTCCCTCAATTTCGCATTCTCATCTTTACTTCTGACCAGGCGTTGGAAATAGCTCTCCGGCATCGATCCGTAATCTATTTCTATTTTGTTCGCGCCGTTGCAAATCTGGGGCAGGTCGCTCATGGCGTCCTGTATGGTGCAGGTGCGTCTCGGCGCGGACTCGTCCCACTGTATGTTGGTCGCGAACCGCTTGCCGTCGATGGTGGTGGTCAGCGAGCAAGCGCGGCGGCTGAACACGTGCGTGGGCTCCGGGTACAGCGGCAGCTTGAAGCCCGGCGCCGCCGCCAGGATGATCAACCGACGCCTCGTCTGCGGCACCCCGTAATTCCCAGCTTGAAGAATGCCAAACGTGCACTGGTAACCCATATCCAAGAGCGCCCTCAACGTCAACTTCAACACCATCCCCTTTTTGAAAGCGACGAAGTTCCTCACGTTTTCGAGGATGAAATATTTAGGTCTGTAGTAATCGCAGTACGATAGATACGAGGCGACTAGGGAATTTTTGAAGTTCGAATACTCTCTCGAATTGAATCTGTTCATGCCCGAGAATCCCTGGCAGGGCGGGCCGCCGCACAGAAGCTCGACCTCGCCCTGCATGGGCAGCCGGAGGCCGCCGGAGCTGTGCGTCGCGCCCGACATGGCGTCTTTCAGCAGGGCGTTGCAGTCTTCATTGAAGACGATGCAGTTCTTGTTGTTCAACGAGTAGGCGTGTGCGGCGGCTTCCACGTTCTCGATGGCCCACTTGCACTCGGCGACGCCGGACGCGTGCAGGCCTTCGGACAGGCCGCCGCATCCGGCGAACACGTCCAGCGTCCGCAACGGTTTGACCTGCGCTTCGGGCGGCTTGTTGACGTGTTCGGTGGGCTTACTGGACTTTCCTTTGCCTTTCCCTTTATCTTTGCCCTTATCCGTTCGTCCTATATGCCGCGCGTGTTGCGGGGCGTCCTTGATTTCGTTCGATTTTTTGTCGTATGACATTCTGAAATAAAATCGACTCGGATCTCGTTCTAGCCAGCTATAGATCGTATCCGTCTGGGGTATATTATCGACGTACGTTAAGTGGCACGGCCCCACTACGGCCGAAAACGACACTTCCTTGATCTCGTCGCTCCAATAAACAACATTTAGATCCTCATGTTGCGGAAATCTGCTACAGGTATTTTCAGGCCTATACATGATGTTGACCTTGATATAAATATCTTGGGGAACGATGAGCGGGCCTTCGCCGGCTGCAGTGACGGCCACAATATGGCCGACGCAAAACGGTTCACTGGTATCGACATTTGAACCACGCAAATTATTATCGCTCTTTCTATAATATTCGGGATATATATCTTCGTCTACTTTATCAAGTTTCATTCTAACGTTGTTGCTATTGATATTAAGATTATTTTTAAGTTTAAATGTACCGGGCTTAAGGAATACACCGTTTCCCTTTTTATATTCAAAGTCTTGCCATTTGACAACAGTCCATTCAGATCTATTTTCCTCTTGAACAAATTCTGACTTCTCTACACATTTGCCTATAACTTTCGGAATATCTTTCGCATCTTTCTTAGTTTTACGTTCACAAGATGGACAAAATCGATGTTTTCTTAATTCGTTAGGACAGACTGGATCCGATGGTAAGTCTTCAAATCTAGATGTGAATCTTTCATAAAATTTATTGTAAAAGTATGTCTTGCCATCGTCTTCAAAAAATTCTTGTTCAACATCTTTTCCACCAAGTTTAAACCAGTCTTGGGGTGTTTCCTTTTTTTCTACGCAAGCTTTTCTAAGGATCGACGAAAGTGGCGCACCATGACAACATCGATCTGCTAAGAACACCTCTCTCGGATCTCCCACTTCACCCAGAACAGTATCTGATGACCTAATGAATACTTCGGCGTGAAAATAGCCCGCTTTAGGATTTATAATCTCTTTCCACATATAAACAACCCTCGAAACCAAAGCCGGTATATTTGCTTGTGACGTTTCGACCATGACAAAATCACCAATTTTTAGTTCCGCCCCATCTATATCGACTCTTTCATAATAAATTTTTGTTGCGTCTGCTTTAATAGGTTCACCAATCCATTTAATATTCCTATTATTTGAACCCGTTAATTTTACTGGCAGAGCATCTTCAATTTTGTTAAATTTATTTTTTTCTAAGTTTTGTAGGGATTCATCATCATCCTCGGGATCTGAATCTTCAGCTTGCTGTACCGCCATATTGGGGCAAAGTCTTCTGATGCAAGCTTTTTTAGTTCGTCCATGGCCGCCAAATTTGAGCATAGCTCGGCATGCGTTACATTCGCCACAATCAGGTAGTTGACAAGCTTCACATACACCACATCTTTTTCTCCTCAATACTAACTCATGATTCGTCTTATCCAGTTGATTCATAAAGAAGCTTTCAAATGTTTTCTGTACTAATGGAGTCGTTGTGGCTTTAGTCCAAGCCTTTTTATCGACTTTTTTGTAATCGATTTTAGCACGTATTTTTCGTTTTCCAAACTTTATCCCCATGAGCTTTATTAATTCCCTAATACATGGAAGTGTTATAAGCGGTTCACTATCTTCGTCGGATTCCAAGCTGACAACTTGATCGCAAACAAATTGAGCATGTTTGTGAAGCATTTCTTCTGTCATTGCCTTGTCATTCAGATCTGGTATTTTAGATTCTCGAATCACTTCCAATAAATCTTCATATGTAGGTTGAAGGTAATGGTATTCTTCTAAATATTCCACTACAACTTTACTCAACCAGATCTTCTCATATAAATTATCCATTAATGGTGTGTAGTCACCACTTGGCTTGAGTAAATTATATTCACCAAATTCTGTGGACAATGTAATACAGTTTCGACTACCGCCATCAAATCCATGAATAAACCTGAAATATCAGTCAGTTTAAAAACCAGGATAAATCAAAATATGTAATGCAATAAAATATAACCATAAGAGCCATGTACCATTCTATAATAGGTCCAACATCCTTTACAGGTATGCATTCTTCATCAATATCTGGACAATCAGAACATATTGATTTTAAGTAACCAGACATATAAATTCTAACATCACTCTCTATTAGGCCACCATCAATAGGGACTAAGTGTCCTTGTTGGTCAAATATTGAAAATCCTGTGATATTTGTTTGTGGACGTTCCATAATATCTCCTTCGTCACCTAAAAGTATAAATGGGTGTAAAAAATTGTAACAATACCAGAGAGCCCACTTGAATTATTAGCAGTTAAAAATAAATATTACATATTCTTCATTTCTTAACAAAAAATTAATTAGGCTTAGATTGGCTATTTTGAATGCAATAGGAGGGGATAGAATTATTATCAAAAAGATGGTTAACCTGCCACTAAGAGTAACTTTTCATTGGTCAATGCAATAAATTCTTCCACAGCATCTTGTGGGTGTCCTTGATAATATATTATGTCGGAATTGTTCAAAAATTGTCCACAGATAAGACATTTCTCAACATCAGGATGTTTATTATCATCATTATTTGTTATATTATTTTCTGGTATACTTGTTTCTTCCACCTTGGAATTTTTCGATTCATTAACATTTTGGTTCTCATCTATTTTAGCATTGGAAGTGTCAGGTTGATCATTGTCTGCCTCAAAAGCATATGATTTTTTTTCATTTTCTGAGATATTACAATTACTATTCTTAGAATTTTCATTTCTTTTTCCATTTTCCAATTCATGATCTTGTTTTTGCTTTTTCTAAAACACAAGGAATAATAATATATTAAATGATTTTACCATATTTAAATTTTGTTTCACAAATTGTTGTCACAGATTTGAAAGAGTGTTTTAAGTTTTAAAGATTTTGTCATTAGTTGAAAAATATAGATATATATTTATAAAAAATACATAAGCTCTGGTTGTTCTGTTGGTCAGCATATTTTTAAACATAATAATATGCTGACCATGTTCTATTAATATGTTCTAATTATATTTTGAAAGTTCCACTAAGAGCCAGCTGTTAAACATGTGATTTATTAATGCTTATAAAATGAAATTACTGAAACACAATGAAGAAAATTAGTAATAAGAATGACTTATAGCAACACAGCAAAAAAAGGAATTGCAAAATTTTACAGAAATTGAAACAGTATGTGAAATAGTCTTACAATAGAAAAAATGGTCAATTATACCTATGCATACTTACAGTATTATTTTCAGTATTAAAATCTGGACTTCTTGTTCTTTTCTTATTAAACATATTAGTTATTGTTTGTTGATTATTTTTTGGGCTGCAAAAAAGAAATACAGTAATGTATATTACATGGATAGAAAAATATATTGGCCCTGTTGACCAACCTCATCAGAGATTAGCTGCACAGCACATATCATAGTGCACAATTAGTGTATAAGTCTGTTTCTTTTACTCTCATAACCCAATTGGATTGCAGACCGAACGGAAGGGAGAAAAATCAGAACCATAGAGATTTTTCTTTTACTTTCGAGTTACTATATAAAAAGTTAAATTGTGTATCTATGTTACTTAACTGTTTTAGTGGTTCTGAGGGATGCAGAGACAAATTTCAACTAAAATATTTAAAAAAGTATGCTAGAAGTATGAATTATTTATTGAACTCTGGTTCAAGTACTCTTATCAAGATAATATATAGAATTTTTAATACTAATTTTAATAATTGAACTGGTTGTTAAAGGTTATTAAACTTATCCAGTAAAATGATTGTACATTTATATTATTAACAATAATAAAGTATACAGAAACATACATGGCTTTATCGATGACTTCAGATTTTTTACTATTACAAACAACATCTTGTTTTACGGTTGATTCAGGCATTTCTCAAGAAACTTTAAGAACTAATCATTATATTCGCAAAAACTATAAATGTGTGCACTTTTAGGTACACTTTATAAGGTAAGTACCAATTCACTTTAAAGTTTATATATAAAATGTTTATTTTGCAACTAGCATTTAGTTCTCGAAATGGCGCGAAAACAACTGTCACTTGTCACAGATACAGTAATACTTTAGAGATTACAGCACAGAATAATAACAATACAAAGAAGAAAGGCTAAAACAGCAACTAAACTCGATATATCTGCTGTACTTTTACTTATGGAGCCACTATAAATAAAGTTAAGAGAGGAATACGTATACAGAAGACGTTTCTAAATTTCGTGTCACGTCATATGTTATTTTTCGACTAGTGCTATGACCCACTACGGCACAGAATAATCAACGTCGGTAGTTCTATTATTCTTTGATGTTTTTTTTATTTTATGAAAAAAAAAACCGTAACTTATACAATCATATGTAGCCTCTTTATATCAAGAGATGCATTGGCCGATATCGCCAGACGTATCGGCGGGTTCACTCGAAGTGTCCCCGTATCTGTCAAAGCATCAGTCGTTTCTCGTTCTTGAAAGACGTCGGTCATGCGAAAATTTAAAAATGGACGTCTTGTGAAAATGGAATGGAATTAATAATGGACATTGAGACCGTAGTCCGTAGCCGCTCTAGCAAATAACATAAATACGTAGTACTTTTTGAGTGTACATCTCAATAGAGTAGTTAAAAAAGGGGAAAAGATGTTATTTAATTGAAAAAAAATAATTATATGTTTCCTCAGTACTAATTTTTGCCATTTTATCAAGAAAGAATTATTAAAGATTCAAATGTAAGATGTTAAAACCATTGATCCTTATAGTCTATATCAATGGCTTAAAAAATATAAACGATACTTAAAATGTAAAATTGTATTCACGAATAAATTGGCTATTTTAATAACAGTGATGCATCTGCCTATGTGTGGACAGACGCGCCTTTTTGGGCAATGAAATCCTTTGATTTGTTCTAAAAAACCGACCACAACCGGATTGATGGCAGATGCATCGTCAGACGTAAAATACCTACTACGGATAGGCAGATTATCCCGTCTTCACATCGGCGGATGCATCCGCAGATACATCTGATGATATGAAGAGGGGGCGTCACATACAAATGCATCATTAAACCATAAGTGCAAAGCTTCTGTTGATTTTCGAGGAGCTCTCTGGGAGATATGTGGTAACATACCTAAAAAAAATCTCATCAAGTTTTGTAGGTAAATAAACTTTATAATAAAGAATATGTAAATAAAAGTTGCACCACTTTTATTTTTGTGTGTTGGGAATATAATATTTTTGGCCATATTTTTTCCCCCAATTTGAGGAATTTCTCTTTGATTTTCGGGGAATTGCGAATAAAGACATTGGCAACGCTGCAAATGAACAAAGTATGAAGTATCAGACATTCTATTCTATTCTAATTTCTATACATATCCGGCATATCCCTCAAATATCCATCTCAAACTTGAATGTCCAGAGTACATTAGTTACTAGTTACTACTAGCCACACAATGTACTCTACATTGGTAACTACTAGTAACTACTAGTCTACTAGCTTGAATGTGGCTCCATAAGTAAAAATACAGCAGCTGTATCGAGATTAGCACAGAGTACATTGGTTACTACAGATTAGATATTTAGTTGCAATTTTAGCCATCCTTCTATGTATTGTTATTATACTGTGGTTATTAATTATTATTCTGAGGATTATTCGCTAGGTGCAAAGTAGGTGGTGGAAGAACCCTGAATCGATCGCAGCGCACACCGCGGCACAAAGAGCAACTTTCAGGCGGACGATTAGCTTTATTATCGATACGAGCCAGCATTTTAAAAATAAATAAACATGCGTCATGAAACGTGCTGTGTTGTCAATTGTAAGAACAATGGCAAAAATAGTGATTGCAAATTCTATACATTTCCACAAGCAAGTTGGAAACGAGAACAAAAAATAAAGTGGATAATCGCTGTTAAGAGGAAAAAGTAAGTTAGCTAACTTGAAAAGATACATTTTAAACATTTGGTCTATTTAGTTTGTAGTTGCATTACGTAAAATTTATTGTTTTATTAAATTTCAGTGCCGATGGATCGCCATGGTTTCCTAAGCCACATGACAGGATTTGCAGTGCGCACTTTATTGGAGGCAAAAAAGCTGATGAACAGGACAGTCCTAGTTACGTCCCAAGGATATTTCCTCCTACATACACCTCTACAAAGGTTAATGCCAATTTAGCCCTTGCAAGATATAAACGACGCATGGAACGCAGTCGTAAGATAGAAAAAGGTACAGTAAATGTACCTAATTTTCATTACGTAAATGTACCTGATTTTCATTACGTAAATGTACCTGATATTCATTCAAATACTCACAGGCAAGATAAAGATTGCCAAGTTGATATATTTTTGACTGTTGAAAATGAAGGAAAAACATTTATCTGTAACAGATATATTTATGGGAATAAAAAAGTATGCGACGCTGAAGTTCAAACTGAAATAACAAGCAATTCTAAAATTATCAACTGTGACAGGAAGGCAAACACCAAGCGTGTACTATTATTGAAAAGAATTGTGCTCAGAAAGAAACCATAACATCCATTTTTTATTGAAATGAATAGTGGACAATCACAAGTGTATGGTTGTTAAAGAAATGAAGATAGGTTTGTTATTTTTTTGATGGAAATGAAACTAGGTTTGATTTTCAACTCTTTAGTGTTTTGTTTAGTGTACACAGAAAACACAAGAATATTTTATTCATACCTTGGAAAATAAGCATCTGCAACATCTTATTTGATTTGAAAAGGTCAAGCACCTATGATGCAGGTACACCTAGTGTAAGTGCTATGACTAACTTGTTGTGACGCAACATTAGCATAAGGGCACTGTTAATAAAATGTAAAAAGTAGCCTGTATGTATGTCAAATTTGTACATGTAATAAAAAAAGGTGCTCATAGGTACTGCACCAGGAAGCTTCATTTCATTCAAAAGTTGAATCAGGATTGGTTCATTGGACAAAGGATATCCACAAATAAAAAAAAATAGAAAATAGTGGAAAAGAAATAGGAATTTTTGTGCAACCATTCTTAAAGAAAAAGACAATTTTCAAGAGATGATACCGATGCCACTTGTAGTATTGCTCGGGTCAAGATTCATGTCGAAAGAATTATGAAATATTATAAAGAGGAAACCTTTGTATTTTTGTATGTTTGTATTGAATAGGCTCAAAAAGTAATGGACCAATTTCAAAATTTCTTTTACCATTACTTAGAGGGATTCTTCCGAATCAGTATAGGCTATATTTTATATGATATATATATATAACATTGTGCTACAGGAGCAAAGCTGCACAGATCAACTAGTATTAAATAAAATTCTGCAAAACTCGTTTTGTCATATTGATGATAATTTACATATTTGTTGTGTATTAGTAAATTTGGAGTCCTCAATATTTTCTAATAAATAAGCCTATTTTAGATATTGTTTTCTAGATTTGAAGTATAAAATTTAAATAAAAAATTCCATAATTCCAAATTTAAGAACATAAATATAGTAAGTAAAATATTTTATTATAAATAACTGAACAAGTAACTTGTAAGTGAAACCAATAAATATAACCAATAAATTAAAACACATAAATGATTTTTCAAAGATTCACTATGTTTTACCAGTAAAATTATGCTTTGGTTCTGTTCATAACATTGAATTTTAACATTCTTTCCCTTATGACCAATTGCCATATATTAAAGGTAAATATTGTTTAAAGCAAAATTGTTCACTCTTTAAAATGGCACCTTTATAAAATGGTCATCCATAAATGTGTCAGACTTTAAAATGTAAAATCAGCTGTATAACTGCATTTGAGCAATAAAGGAATTTATTATTATTATTTTGAATAGTGCCTTGCCTTGCGGCAGTAAGATGTAAATTCTCTGGCAGTGAGGCTGTTTTACTTTTTATTATTATTATCTATTCTTACTGTGCAACTACCATTTTTCACATTTAAATTCTACCAGCTCTGTAGTATATTCATGGTGTAACACAACACCGTCTATGCTTGTTCATAGCCAAGGCTGAGTTTTGCTTACAGTGACTCTAACTGTTATAACTCGACAGTTGTGGACTTTTGATACTGTTGTAGTGTATGACTTTCATTATGTATACCATAAATTGTAGCTTCACAACCAATTCATTTCGGGAACAATATATTATGTACCAAACTATCAATTGATTTAGATTTTTGCACTTTTTCAGTATACCACTCTTTGCACTTAGAACAGGAAACACTAGCATCCAATATTAGCTTCAACGCTGACTGTCCCTTCAATTCCGAAACATCTAAAGGTGAAGAATCACAATGAATTTTCTTTGGTGTACATTTCTTCAAAGTATTTCTCCTTTGAATACTTTTCTTTAACAAACTGTTTGACACTTGGTCTGTTCCATTGCTGCTCTTCACTAATTTTCGAGAAGCTTTCTTCATGGTTAATTTGCAATATGTTTAAATCTGCCACTCTGATTGTAAACACAATCACATTTTCCACTTGTTACAGAACAACTAGAATCAATCCGTAAATAATAAATAATTTTTTACAATAATACAGTATGTATTGCAAAAAGATAGTAAAGCAGCTTACATTTAAAGATGTTTTGTATGGCTTTGATGTCACCTAAGTATTCCAAATTACACGAGCTTCAATAGTGTGGCTCCTGTCATCATCTTGCACATGTTGAGCCAAAACTAATTGTTTACCTTTGCTGGTTGTTTGAGGTTGGAAAGTTATGTCTTGGGTGATTGCACACAATCCAGTTTTTATAATTAATTTAGCCATGTTTAACTGAAAATACACAAAAAGCCTTCATCTTAAAGACACTACAGTAATATTATGATCGTCAACGATACGTTAATCAATTAAATTTGTTTATTTCTTTACTTGTTATGAAGTCCACCATGAGAAAGCCCATGTATACTACTAAACTTTTCGATTGTGGCATGTATATATGTATAAAAAAAGGTAAATATAATTATTGATGGTATAGATTTAGGTAGAAAACTAATAAATTACAATGTACCATTGCATTGGAAACAATTGTTTGTTTATTATTTTGTAATGACATTAAGCTATTTGACATTTCAAAGTCCCTAATTACAACCCTAGTTGGCGTTGTCAACGCACACTTTTTTCTTCGCCATTGGCAACTGGCACATAGGGCTTTCTACCATTACCAAGTTTCTTCTTCTTTTGGTGGCTTTTGGTTTTGGGTAGGTATTTTTGTACAAACGTTAGCTAAAAGACTGAGGAAGCTTAAAGAATACGCACAGCTTAAAAATATCAAAAATCCGACCGAAAAGTATCATAAATTGGACCTCATAAGAAAGTGTAGTGTAATAGGCATATAAGGAATTTAAATATATATATTTTTTTTTATTTTGAAATATGAAAAGAAAGGTTGAATACATTGAATGGTTGTCTGAATGCATTTGGCTTTTTGTAATTTGGTACCTATGAAATGTGTTGTGACAGTGACATGAAACTAACAATGTAGGTACTGTTTACAATTTTGTCAAAATTAGACATTGTCAATTAAGGTACCTAGTACCTACTTGATCTATGCTAATTTCTTCTCATTTCTTAGTTTTAAATTATAAATTGTTTTTAAAGTATATATTCGATTTTTAATTATTTATTTTAGTGTGATATATGATGATTGGGCTAACCAAAAAAACTTATTTATCCTTGGGCCGAAGATTAGTATCTACATTGAATCCTGAAAT
>LQNK01000098.1:519154-533626 GCA_001586405.1 Phoebis sennae
GGGGTGGCTTTCCCCTGGTGGGGGGTTTTTGCGCGGAGATGCATAGTTTTCGAGAAATTTTCAATTTAGTTCTCAGTATGTCATCTAGAATAACGAAGATTGTTGAGTGGTAAATTATTTTTAAAGCCAGAAAACCTATAGAATTGATAAAAAGGAGCAAAGGGATGCAAGCAAGTACAATTATGCAATCCCCCCCCTCCGAAATTTACATGAAATCATGCCTTTTTCATGATTTTACATTTTTGTTCCTATTTGGTGATATCCTCAATCCTCAAATATAAATAAATTATAGGAGGAGTAAAAAGTTCATATCTAAATATGTATAGAATTAAAAAGGAGGTTTATAAACAAGGCGTTTTTTTTATGTTACTAAACCTAACCTATGAATTATAAATTTTCTATCAATTAAAGTATTAAATTATATGGACGAAATAAAAATAAACAAATCGATTAATTGACATCTCATTTGACAATCGAAAAATCGCATTATAAACGTCAAATTTGAGTATTGATGTATGAAAAACCAGAATTTTAAAAATTAATATCTCAAAAACTATAAGTCTCCGCGCATTGAAATTTTGGATTTTTACATATCTTTACCAACCCTATCTACCACCAAAATTTCAAAACGAAATTCGATGTAGCAGATTCTAAAGCTGAGCCATTACGATTTAATAACTGTTTTTTTAAGTCCAATAATTCTAATAATGATGTTTTAATTTTTTTCCAAATATTTATCTTTTTTGTTTGTTAACCGATTTAAATGGAAGAAATACTTAAATGTCTGGGGGGCTTGCCGTAATATACCGCATTTAAATCGATTAAGCCGTTTTGGAATTCAGTGCGTACAAACGCCCGACAAACAGACTGAAGTGAATTGAAGTGAATTCTTTTTATGATGATTTCGGTTATTTCGGTGATTGTTGTCAATTGTCATACACAAAGACGACTTGGTGAATGTCTGCCTTATTGAATTAATGGAAAAATAATGATGTGTAGAATCAGAAGTTAGAAGTAAGTAAAAAGACTTTTGGGACCCCTGAATTAATTCAATATATGAATTATATGAACGCAATCCCGAGAGTAATCCGCCAGGAGCTAAGCTAAGTGAAACTCCCGCTCTAAGTTTCGAGGGTTTTTTTTTTGTAATAACCCATCAACATGATTATCTTTTCAGAGTAATCCGAGTAATTCTGTTTTTTTTTATATCAATCACATATGTCGCTGAATCTAAGATTCACTGTATCTCCTCTATGTATGTTTACAAAACTTGTAAAACCATCGATATTGGTGATGGTCGACATACCCGGTGTATGTCGACCATCTTAACATTCATTAATATCGGACATCTATGGTAACACATTCCTTACAGCTTTTGAGAACGCGTTATGAGAGACGGCATATGCGCAGGCGGAATTGTTGTGTGGGCTTGCGTAGCGGATGATATAAAGGAAAGCGAGTGGGCTAACGGGTGGCTCGTTCTGAGAAAGAATTCAAACTTATTCAACATTGGTTTGATGCGTCACGAATTCTGTCTGCGTACGTTGTCACTAAGGGTTCAAATTGAAAATTTCAGATGACCGGCAAAATAGGAGAATAAGAGGCAATGATAGAGGTAGAGGTGGAGGCAGAGGAGAAGGCAGAGGTGGAGGCAGAGGAGAAGGCAGAGGTGGAGGCAGAGGTGGAGGCAGAGGTGGAGGCAGAGGAGAAGGCAGAGGTGGAGGCAGAAGAGAAGGCAGAGAAGAAGGAAGAGGTGGAGGCAGAGGAGAAGGCAGAGGAGAAGTCAGAGGTGGAGGTAGAGGTGGAGGCAGAGGAGAAGGCAGAGGTGGAGATAGACGAGGAGGTAGAGGAGGAGGATTACATATTTGCGTAACTTAAGAGATTAAAGGATTAAATTATGTTTCTCATCAACGTTCTAAGCCCGCTCATATCCCTAAATAACATAGGTGTAGCATACTATAATTACTTTAAATCGCCATTTAATATTGTATTAGCTTTAACTCTTAAATGTCTGAGAAAAAAAATCCCCAAGTTAATTTTATTAACAGAGTTATTGAAACCTTACACTATGAGGAATATCAGAAAATGCTGAAAAAAAGAACTTAACTGAGATTTTTCCTAACAGGCGTAATTACTGTTACATAGTACGTAGCTCTTCGCGGACGACTTAAAAGTACTCTAACGATAATCATGCATTTTAACTCGTTTTCAGGATTTTCAGCCAAAAAATCTAATAATATTGGTATGTTAACACTCATAAAATTATCACAATGTGAGAGTATTGATGTAATAACGGAAATTAATAATAAAAAGGAAGCTTTTTATAACATCTTGGATCAGTCCATCGATAGATTAGATGTTTACTTCCTTATTTTGGAAATTGCATCAAAAATTTGTACATCTCCATTTGAACAACTAAAACTTCAACTACTATTAGACATATGTAATTCAAATTTTATGAGAAATTTGACTGTTTATGTTATGGACTTGCCACATGAGCAAAATAAAAAACAGAATGCTATGTACTGGAAAGATCCCATTGCGTTTTGGCAGAATTTGATATTTACGCTCCAATCTCTTGTTGACATATCGCCATCAACAGCTGTAAACAAATGCAGATCCTTAATAGAGTCTGCTTCTAAATGTTCTCTGGATGCATTAAAAGAAAAACACGATTTTGTGTTGCCTGAAGAAAGTATAATTAATGTAGAAAATCTAAGAACCTGGCTAACAGAGCGCGAGAAAGTAAAAGAAGTGCAGGTAAGAATATCTTGTTTTATTTATCACTGAGTTATATGAAAAAAGCACATGTTATCGAGTGTTAGGGAGATATACGCGGGAGGGGGGGGTGAAACTGGTACATCCCATTGTGGAAGCTAGATATTCAGAGGGAACATTTCATATTCTTTTTAGCAAACTACAAAACGTACCTGCTAAGTTTCGTATGAGTAAATCCACATTCCATTATATGCTAATTAATCTAATAAACAGTGTATTGGCGTCTGATGCCGATATCGGATTTGATTATGGGAAAACGCCCTTATGCATGCGAAAAACAATCACTTATAATTTTTTATTAACATGCAAATGTACCTATTTTTATTATCTTTTAGACTAATGTAAAGATATATACACCAAACGCCATTGCTGATGAACCACCAGCGTCTTTCCGAGAATTGAGTATTTTACCAAATACAGAAGATCTTTCGGAAACAAAACCTTATATCAGGCCTAATATCATAAATGGAGCGTACAGTAGCGTGGACCATTACTTGGATGTGCAATTCCGATTGCTGCGTGAGGATTGCTTCGGTCCCATTCGTGAAGGCATATGTAAGATAATTATATATATATTTTCACTTTGTCGTGTTGCTATATTCATACATTGCATTTCAGTACAATGTACATATATAATTTCACAAAAATCATCTTCTTCCGTGAACTGGCCAAGTTATAGTATATACTGAACTACGGAATGTGTTCTTGTTTATTATGATTATGATTTTGACATAATATCCTATATTTTATATAATTAGCTAAACAAGCTATTATACTATCTCCGCAAAAATATCCGTTCGTGGAAACGGTGGTAACATGGCAAATGACGTCCGCGTATGCGTCTGTCGTGCAGGCTATTGGTGGCCATACACGTCGGGAGTTGCACGACGGCAACCAACAGGCAAACCCTAGCGTGTATGTGATGAACTGCACAGGCATCGATACTGTTGTACCTCGGTTAAATGCATGTAAGGCTAAAACCGATTTATTAATGAAATAATGTTTCTCATTTCATTTCATGTGATGAAGTAGGTATAAGTAGTATAAGTTGACTACAATAATTATTATACACGATAACTTTTAATTTGCGTTAAAAGTATATCCTATGCAAATAAAAAGTCCTATACATACCCATCCTCCATGTCAATTAAAAGATAGATTGAATTAAAAATATTTTTTTTATTGTATTCATGAATTGCTTGTACATTTCAGTACAATTCCGCAGTGATCCATCGAGAAGGAAATACGATAATATAAGGTTAGTTTTATTTTTCCTAAGACAAGTTTATATCCTAAGGTTATGAAGGTAAAAGAATTTTTGAAATCGGTCCAGTAGTTTTTGGGTCTATTCATTACAAAAAAAAAACAAACAAAATTTTCATTTTTGTAATGTTACGCTCCCGTAGTATAATATATACAGGGTGTCCCAAAATTCAACGATAATACGGCACCAGGTGGTGGGCCTACTCATAACTACTTGAGGAAAAATAAAATAAAAATTCAATCTAACTTATTTTTTAAATTATAAAAAAAAATTGATTTGCTTCAAAAAAATTCACCCACTTAGACATTTTTTGTTATCATGTCCACAATTTTACTAATATTTCTAACTTTTCTTTTGTATTGGAAACTTAAGTAGCACTGCTATCCACCACAATCATTTAAATACCCAGAATGCATGTAGTTTTTACATAAAAAGCAATTGAAATTGTATTTTTCTCTAAAATTTCGAAAGATTTTTACTTTCAGTCAACTTTGATTCATTGTGGTGTAAAAAAATGTATAGTCACCACTATGGCAAGTCTTATCAAAAGTTGGCGCATCTATTCAAGATTATAAAATGGTAAAATAATATAGGAAATCAGCCAGGACAACCATTCTAACTATTTTTAACAAGAAGAATCAATCTTCATAAATTGTTGACATTAATACTTTTTACTGAGAAATTCCTAAATTACAAAAGATTAATTACTGTTTTCAAATCAGTACGCTATAATCCTTTATTTATTATGCAAAGTTTCTTATTTTTGGCTTTGATTTTTGGACTGGATTAAGCGATCTGCATACTGAACTGTATTTGGTATTATCTTGAACTCTGCTTGTGTGAACTGGACTTTTTACATATTTTGAACCGTTTAGCATGCCGTTACCCTACACATCGTTGTAATATGCTATTATGCATCTCATTTATGGAGTAACCCTATGCAATGATTACGCTGCCAGCAATTTGTATCAAGAAAGGTACCCAAACGCTGAAAGATACCCTTATAATCGAGTATTTATTAATGTGCATCGAGCGTTTTCAGAGGGTGGTCTACCATCTGAAATCAAATCAATGATAAAAGATATGCACGACAAATAAAACGATCTTTTTTAAGCCGATTTCGTGCTTGTATTAATGCCGGTGGCAAGCAATTTTACATTTACTTTAATGTTAATAATGCAACAAAATAAATTTAAAATTGTTTCGTTTAATTCCTTCGACCTCTTTTAAAGAACAATTACTGTTTTGGCCTCATAGAAAAAGTTGATTAGTAAAATTCGTTTTCAACTTTTTGCTCTTGCATAGACCTGTACGATTTTTATTGGTAGTTTTATAAAAGTATTTTACCATTGAATAGATGCGCCAACTTTTGATAAGACTTGCCATAGTGGTGACTATACATTTTTTTTACACCACAATGAATCACAGTTGACTGAAAGTAAAAATCTTTCGAAATTTTAGAGAAAAATACAATTTCAATTGCTTTTTATGTAAAAACTACATGCATTCTGGGTATTTAAATGATTGTGATGGATAGCAGTGCTACTTAAGTTTCCAATACAAAAGAAAAGTTAGAAATATTAGTAAAATTGTGGACATGGTAACAAAAATGTCTAAGTAGGTAAAATTTTTTGAAGCAAATCAATTTTTTTTATAATTTAAAAAATAAGTTAGATTGAATTTTTATTTTATTTTTCCTCAAGTAGTTATGAGTAGGCCCACCACCTGGTGCCGTATTATCGTTGAATTTTGGGACACCCTGTATAAAACAAAGACCGGTTTGTTACAACACTTATAAGTCGAGATCTGCTGAACTAATTTTCATGGTTATTGATTCGTTGGATTTGTCTCCGCCCAGAATAGCAGAATACATCTAAATAATAATTTCAATAAATGATCAGTTATTACATGTCATTTGCTGTTTTTTTTTTGTTTAATGGCAAGAAGACTTCACTATTTGCCAGTGTCAGGTAACATTTGTTGTTATTCAACAACTATACACAATTATACGTGTGTGCGTTCAGAAATTTATTTTCTATAAAATGTCTGGAAAGTTCAGATATATTATTATATCATATTTGTTTGTTTTAGACATTTATTTTTACTATATGCTTCGTTGGATATATTTTTATTTAAGTTTTGTCATTATCCTTATCCTTACTAATATTATAAATAAGAAGGTAACTCCGTCTGCATTTCGGTGTCTTCTTCACGCCTAAACCACTGAACCGATTTGGATGAAATTTTGTATAGAGATTGTTTGAAACCCGACAAAGGACATAGGATAGCTTTTATCCCGGAAAACCTACGGGGACGGGAGATTTACGCGAGTGAAACCGCGGAGCACAGCTAGCAGCCTATAAAATATAACCTATGTTACTCGTGAATAATGTAGCTTTCGAATGGTGAATGAATTTTTAAAATCGGTCCAGTACATTTTGAGCCTATTTATTACAACCAAACAAATAAAAGTTTCCTCTTTATAATATTAGTGTAGATATATAGACTAGCTTTTCTCATGGCATCGCTCGTGTAGATTACAAAATTAGCGTAGTTGTTATAAAGAAAGATATAAGAATTAATTTAAACTCTCATACTGTCAAAAGTAAATGAAAAAAATAATTTAGATGATGTTTAGATGAAGACAAAAAATATATGAATTACGAATCGTAAAAACTAAAAAGCATATTAACTATTAAATATTGATTTATTATTAACTAAAGATTTGGATTCGAAGTAGGTACCATGGTATATGATTTTATTAGGCCGTAACCTTATTTTTTTAAGTTTTATTTCTTAATTTTTAGTGCTAACTATGTAATCAAACACCATAACACTACACCACCATACCACCAGTCCACCATGCCACCACACTTCCTCACCGCCATACCACCATATCGCCATATAACCATATAACTATATTTATATATCACCACCCCACACCATTACGCGTACGTACTTTTGTACCTATATCCCCTTTTTTCTCTAATGGAGGACAAAATATCAAAACTAAATTTCTTTATTAAATACCTTTCTTTATTAAATAGACTTGTTACGATTTTATCATTTACTTAATATATTTAATATTATATTAAAGAGGGAAACATTTGTGTTTGGTATGTATCTTTGTAATGTTGTCACAAAAAATCTACTGGACCGATTTCAAAAATGTTTTCTTCATTAGAGAGCTGTATCTTTCCTGAGTGACATTGGCTGTATTATATAACATTATTCTACGGGAGCGAAACTGCGCGGAATGCAAGTATCAAATTTGATGCAGTTTTTTCAATAAAATCATCAATTCTTGGCTCGGAAAATCAATTTTTCAAAAATCCATTGATGCAATTAAAGCCTCATATTTATTGACAAGTACCAAAGATTGGGTGTTGAAAAACGTAGTCAAAATGCTCACATTGTGCAAAATAGAATCCCAAAGTAGATGGTTTTATTAAAATTACTTTAATATAGTCCTCTGTCCATGTAATAATTTTATTTTTTAAAATATTTTTGATTGTTTACAGAGTATACCGTAATGTAAAATTTGTTGAACCTTATGTGACCAGTATTAGTTTTGGTCAAACCATCCAATTGGACTGGGCAACTACAAAAAGATTTAAAAATATAAAATGGAAATACAACAAACGCTTTTTGTTTGGCGCACTCTTGTTATTGACAAAAGATAATTGTAAAACTTTTATCGTAGCCACTGTATTGGATCGTGAAATTGAGTACCTCTGTAAAGGAAAGGTAAAGTCGTATAAAATGAATAAAATATATTCAATGATACTACAATTTTCAAAAAAAAATCAAATTAATCTAAGTACATGTGTTTTTACAGTTCAATTATATTTAGGTTTAAAATTTTCCGTTTCCGTGACATGAAATACTTAAATTTATAAATTTAAAAAACTTTTAGATTCCAGTTTCAATTATGAATGAAGAGAAGAACGAACATGATATAAATAGTACCGACAAATACGTAATGATAGAAAGCGATATTTACTTTGAACCTTACTATCATGTATTAAAAGTACTGAAAGATCCAAAATTTGCTGACTCATTGCCTATGAAGACATATATAGTAGATGTCGAGGTGAGTCTATTTTACTCAATAAAATTCAGGAATGGTATTTTGTAATAAAGGGATTTTATAAATGCGTAAAACAAGCTTTCTAGTGAGAGGGACTTACACACTACTAATTATAAATAATAAATAAATCTATAAATCCGTGTAGCGACGGGTAAGAATACATGTGTCGCCACCCCATTTTTGCCTGCTGTTACATAAAAAAAATAATAAAATCAGGGATTCCGCCATGGCTATTTGGAGGTTTAAACTTTAAAAGCTCAATAAATAAGACTTTAATATCAATATTTTTTTGTATTCTAAAAGAAAGAAAGAAAAATATTTATTTGCAAAACTATGCACATACATACATTCTACAGAAATAAATACAAACATTTTACAAAGATAAACATAATAAAAATACATATGCACATAATTGGTGGCACATAAAAGGTTCGAACTCAGCATTCTTTCTTTCTTCCTTCTTTCTCTTAATAAGGACGTGTCTTTTATATAACGTGTTTGCTTTGCTTTTGTAATAGGTGTTGTCAATATTTCGTATGCCGTTCGTGTTTTGTATGCCGTTTATTGTAAAAGCATCCGACCCAATAACATCTCAAAATTTTCAGGCATCATCTAGACCGCCAAAATATTTGAGCCGGTTACAAGTATTGCTCCCTGATGAATATACCGAATATATTTCGGCTTTATGTAAAGAAGAAGAAAATTTAAATAAGAGTCAATACCAAGCCTATGAATTAGCATTGACACACGAATTCGCTGTTATCCAAGGTCCACCAGGAACGGGAAAGACTTACGTGGGCGTTAAAATAGCTAAGACTTTATTATCCAAATTGTCAGAATGTCATTTACTAATAATATGCTACACAAATCATGCGTTAGATCAGTTTTTAGAGGAGATTTACGAAATCACTCAATCTATTGTACGCATAGGTGGCCAATCACGCAGTGAATGTATGAAAAGTCTGAATTTAAATGAACTTCGCAAGCAAGCATCGCCTTCCCAGTCTCGAGGTCTTTATTTCGATCAAAAAAATTCATTGAAGCATATTGTTTTAAAATTAAAGCAATTGCAGGATGATATTTCATCTTTAGATACTGGGATTGTTGACTTGAAAATTTTAAAATCCATTGTGAAAGAAAGTAACGAAACAATTGAAATAATTTACGCTAATTACGGCAACTTATTTCACTGGTTATATGAAATGGTTCCCTACGATTATGAGCGACCAATCAATTTGGATCTAGATACAATAGAGTCTCAAATAGAACAAAAATCTAATAACACTGATAATTCGTTTTCTGCCATCGATGATTTGGAAATTGATTTGGATGATACGAAAAAATTATTGGAATTTTCATTAAATGATGCATACAAAAATTTGCTCAAAAATTTAAAAGCATATTATGCAATCGGTACAAGTTATAAACTAAGAACCGATATTATCAATGAGCATACATGGATAGAAACATATAAGGTTTGTATAAAACTTATAAAATACTCATATTCTAAAAAATAACAATTAAAATGTTTTCTCGTAATATTATATTTCAATTTTAAAAATAACTGATTTATAAATATGATTTGATTAAAAATTGTACAATACAGTTCGTCGCACAGGCAGTTCTTGCGGTTAAATGCTGATTATTTATTATTTTCAGAATATGAGAGAAATGTTCGCAAAAACAGATCAAGACTATAATTTCGCACGTCGTAACCCAAGTCGCATGACATTAAATGATCGTTGGGAGCTTTATTTCCAGTGGGTGAAAATATTGGAACAACATCTTTTGCAAAAAGTGAAACCGTACCAGGTATACTTTTTGTTACTCTAAAAAAATTGTTACTACATAGTTGTGCCCCGCGGTTTACCCCGTATGTCTCCCGCTTCCGTGAGATTTCCGGAGTAAAAGCTATGTCCTTTATCGGGTTTCAAAAAAACTTTCTGTTCTAAATTTCATCCAAATCTGTTCAATGGTTTAGACGTAAAGAAGGGACAGCCAACAGACAGACAGTTATTTGTTATTATTGTATTGTTAATATTAATAAGCGTTTACTATCTTAGACACCTTATGCCTAGCAATAAACAGAGGTACAGAAGACAAACGCTAGGTGGGAGAACCCAGAATCGATCGCAGCTCCACCGCTAAAAAGCAACTTGCGGCAATTGGTCACTTTTTACCTTTATTATATAAGAATGACACGAGCTTCAATAGTGTGGCTCCTATCATCTACAAATTTTATTTCTTTTACATCTTGCACATGTTGAGCCAAAACTAATTCTTTACCTTTGTCGGTTGTTTGAGGGTGTTATGCCGTGGGTGATTGCTCGGAATCTAGTTTTTATAATTAATTTAGCCATGTTTAAAAATACACAAAAAGCCTTCATCATTAACAACATTACAGACAAATTTGTTTATTTTTTTACTTCGGCGGCAAATTCCTATTTTAATACACGTTAAATTCAAAATCAAAAGGCGCCAAATAAATTGGTGGAAAAGGATGGTTCTTGTTTATTTTTTTGGTTGACATGATGAAGATGATGATACCGGGCGAGGGGCAGCATTTTCAGTTTTGCCCTGCCCCATCTAAAAGATCCGGGGCTGAACTCTGCTAGGTGATTTTTTAGTTGTTGGACTTATTCAAAGATCACTGTCATTATTTGATTCTAAAACCGAATGTATAAAAAAATAATATCAAATTTTTTGATAAAATCAATTTTGTTGCCACCTGCATCTACTCGAAGAAAGCGAATTCAAATGTAGGGGAATAGGGGATTGATTGATTCAATAAGCTTTATTACACCATAAATAAAACATTACAAAAGGCGTACTTGTTGCCTAAGAGCATTATCTGCCAGTGAACCTTCCTTCCTGTTGAAAGAAAATGGTAGCGTAACAGATTCTAATAATAACATCTCTTGAAATAAACCAACACGATATTTCTGTATCATGTACTATAATTTATTTTTATCAATGTACACGCAATGTTGACGGTTGTGACTAGTTTTGTTATCAACTGACTACTTCTATTGGCCAGTTGTGTAAATTTACAGTACATTTCTATTACGTTGGACGTAATTTTACAAAGCCCCCCTATTAGTTTTTACATACATAGTTATAGTAGTATTATCTTGATCCACATTACTTTTTGCCCAAATCAACCCCAAGCTTTGTCCCATATCTGTCATTACTTCTAAGTAGCAACAAACAGCTGGAATAATTCGACAACTTGAATTTCAAATGAAACATTCTGCTACTTTTTCACACAGAGAAAACAACGAAAACAGGAGGGGTGGGGGTGAATAGGCGATTAACTTTCGCAACAACGAGTTATTTAATTGTTGCTCTCTCTCTCTCCCTCTCTCTCTCCCTCTCTCTCTCCCTCTCTCTCTCACTGAAAAAAATCAAAATATATTTATTTAATTACAGGATGAAGCTAACCGCGCCATGGAAACTTTTGAAGAATCGAGAATTATATTTGATTTGAGTTTGATCCGTGACCGTCGAGTGATCGGTATCACAACAAGTGGCGCAGCGAGGATGAGAAAACTCATCGAGGAACTGGCACCTGAAGTCGGTAATTATAATACCTAACTATATAACAGGGATAATTTTTGGTAATTATTATATCAAACTGCCATACATTATATCGCTCTAATATTTATCACTTGTGAAGTCTCAAGCGTAGACTTTGACACTTCAGCCATCGATCGTTCTGATGACACACAGTACACACTACCTTCTGCTGAAGATCCTGGCTCGGGATGAGCTGCGACAAGCGGAGCGTGCGGTTCACCTGATCTTAAGTGACCGACCGCAACTTATGAACATCTACAACATTGGGGGAAAGAGAGTGAATAAGGAGAGGATTAACGATGGGAAATTGGGAAGGCAGTAGAACAGGATGGGAGGAGAATGGAATGGGAATACATGCCTCATGAAACACAGTGCAATACTGCGGTCTGCGTCACGACGTTCTTATGATGAAGAAGATGTTATGCAAACCCACGGGTAAAAATAGGTTGGCGACACACATATTCTCCGTCGCCACACACGTAAAATCCATCAGGTTTTCTTCGTCTACACGATAGCGCAAGCTCAAGTATATAAACGCGCCGCCCTTTCACCTTCCAAATCCATTTAAATAGCAGAAGCCATTCTGGCTACTAAAGTAAATATATATATATATATATATATCTATATATATCTATATATATCTATATATAAGGTGTACATACACCAAAACGTTTGTTTAGTTTGACATGGCACGAGGCCTAATTATATATCAATGATTCTACGTACGAGTAGTTAGCGCCACTCGAGTTTTCGGCACACTCCATCTGCCTTTTATTCTCTAATCTGTGTTACACAAAAATACCCCGCCCATTTAAACACGTAAACAGAAATTTAAAAAGTTTAGATTACTTAATCGCAAAGGTCAATAGAAATGTTGCTTTTCGTTACACAGTTACTTCTTGACTCTAATCTCCACACGAGGATTTAATGTATTACGATTAACGATACATTGGTCCTAGTCTGGGGACTAGACTCACCTTTATTGTTCAACTTTTATTTGTTTAAAATTAATTATAATATAATTATATGATTTCCCTGTACAGTTATAGTTGAAGAGGCTGCTGAAGTACTAGAGCAACACATTGTTACATCACTTCAAAAGAAATGTCAACACGTTATACTAATTGGTATGATTTCTTATATTTATTCTTTTTTTAACTATTATTTAGGGTATGCTCAATAAATAGGCGGGCAAATCGAGACATCGCATCTTCGACTTATACTTCACTTAATGATGCAGCTTTATAATGGTGAAATAATTTTTGAAATCGACCCAGTAGTTTTTGTGTCAAAACATTACAAACATACATACAAAAACTTGTTTCCTAAAAGGCATCAAATCTACCCTAGATTTGATGCTTTTTAATGTAACAAATTATTGTTTTCAATTAATACATAGTAATAACAATATCTGTATCGCAAAAATGAGATTACTAATTTGAAATAAAAATGCTTATGGTATAGTTCTTGGCCAGAATTGAAATCGATATGCGATGCAAGATATGTTATCTTGGCCTAATAACTTGCCCTACCTAATAATTGATCTAGCGTTTGTTTTTGCATTCATACTAAATCTATCCATGTCTAGTCTTACAACTTAGTCTTAATCCTTACAACAAATGGATAAAATATCAATATATTTTTTTATCATTAAAGGTGATCATAAACAACTACGCCCTTCGGCAGCGCATATAAAACTGGCTAGGCATTTCAATATAGAAGTGTCATTGTTTGAACGTATGATAAATAACAAAATACATAGCAGACGTCTCTCGGTACAACATCGAATGCGGCCAGAGATAGCTGCTCTTATATCTCCTCATATATACCCGGACTTGGAAAACCATCCAACGGTCGAGTACTTCATAAATGTTCGAGGTGTCGCCCACAATCTTTTCTTTTTGACCCACAGCCATCTAGAACAGGTAAAAACTCTCACAATATACTAGTGTATATGGATAGGAATAAAATTAAAAATCAATAGATAGCAGCCATTGCATTCATGTCAGTCGATATGTTAACGTGGATGTCCGAAATACCAGTGTATGTTAAGACATAAGATACACTGATGACTCCTAATATACCACCAAGATCGTTGGAAAATGACCGTTATTTATGCTTTTTAGTCATTGTAGTCGTATGACAACACATTGACAACATTAACCATTGCATTGTGTATTCACCCAGACCACTTAGTAAATGTATGAATTGAAGGCAATTCCCATTCAGATTACACCAGTGTATCTTATATTCGCTGATATCGCACATCCACGGTAAAAGATGTATTGTCAAACCTTTCGTTCATATTATTTTCTTTCTCAATTGAATAATTATAATATAATTATAATTACCTCTAGTAAGATTATTTACTTAATTAGTGGAAAGAAATCGATTATCTATGATTTCGCGCGGCTTCGCTCCTGTACCATAATGTTATATAGTCTATGTTAGTCGTGGATAACGTAACTTTCGAATAGTAAAAAGAATTTGTAAAAACAAAATTTCTCGTTTAAAAAAAGTTATATATTTGTGTAGAGTATGTATTCAATAACTGTTATTTCAATAGATACCATTTCCAATTTTTAAAAATATTTTTTGAGAAATTTAGATTTTATTATTTAGTTCAATTCAAGTCTTAAGTACTTAGTGTATTATTTGGTTCCATTCGTGAGGTATTTTTTCTGTATCGGTAAAATCTATAAATTAAAATATGAAACCAATCTAACCAGATAAAATTATACTTTTTCGTTATAGGTATCCGAGG
>LQNK01000098.1:563468-608892 GCA_001586405.1 Phoebis sennae
TGATATGAAGAGGAGGCATTACATATTTATAAATGTCGTTATTCCTTGTCCGTTGGTACCAACAAAGGTGAATATAGATGCAAATAACGTGCGAGGATGATAGAAACACATCCGCCGTTTTTTGAATTCCCATTCTCTAACCATATGGAAATTTCTTAAATTGACATGACATTGGCAGAAACCATCTTTGATGGGAAGCCATTAAACTAAACGAAGAAGGAGAAGATGTACATTTAAGCAAATATCTGTCATTATTGTAAGAAACTTCAAAATTTAAGTCGCGATCATCATTTAAATTCTCATTTTTTAATAGATTTTAAACCCCAAGAGAAACATAAAGATAAACATGTATTAATTATATTATCTGTTGATATTTTATTTACTCTGCCACAGTTCTATTCTTTATTATGTTGACTCTTGTTCAGTATTCTTACTCTATGGTCTTCCGCGATTCACGAATCACGATTGTGATCACGATTGCGATTCAGTGATTGGTCGTGTGAAAGTGTAGTTCGCACGGTTGTTGTGATAATATTTAGAAAAAAGTGTTGTTCGGTGAATTTTAAGAAAATATACACCCTTTTAAAACTTATAAAAACACTAGTGAACGTTAACTATTTTTTTCTAAATCAAATAGACTTATGACAAAATGTGATGTTTATTCTGTTATTATTTCTATGTCCTCAGTGTGAGTGTATGAATGACATCTAAACAAGGACGACTTGTTAATAATATTTAATATTGGTTGTGATCACGATGGCGGCTTCTGGAGCTGCGAATACGCGACTTAATGTATTTCCTACAGCTTCAGCTCCTATGGGTCTGGCGAGTCCAGAATTTGGGATGTCTATTGCTGTACCACAACACAATCACACATTTGATGTGAGAACTTCCAGCTGTGGTGATTCTTCTTCTGAAGCTCATTCACCTGAAATACCAAGGGCTAAGGCCAGCGATAGAGAATGTCGAATCATAGCAGAGAAACATCGTAGAAGCCAGTTTAATTCCGAGATAGCACAAATGATGACCCTTCTTTCTGATATAGTGCATTCTCAACGCAAAGTTGATAAGACAAGCGTTTTGAGACTAGCCGCTAATAAGTTACGAAATGAACATGTCTTTGGCGATTCAATCAAATGTTGTCATCTAGAAACATGGTCTAATGCCATTTTAAAGTTCTTTGACATTATTGGCGGCTTTATGATTGCGGTCACATGTCGAGGTCGCATCTTCAACGTATCTCCTAATGTCCAGGAAAAACTTGGTTATTGTCATATAGATCTCCTTGGTCAAGATATTTATAATTATGTCCACAATGATGATAAAGAAACATTAAGGAAGCATATTTATCCAGTGGAACTGCAGACAGGATGCGATGCTAATATGTTTGAACAGCATCATAATTTTAGTATAAGACTAATGCGTGCTGGTGCACGAGCCGATCCCCCTAAATATGAGCGCTGTCGCATCGATGGCATGCTGCGTAGGTCAGATAAGGCGACATCAAATGGAGTTGAAGATGAGAAGACAATACGAAGACAAAGAGTGCGCCACCAGCGAACATTTTCGTCGAGTGGCAATGATTTTGTTTTCATTGGCATGGTACATCTCATCACGAACCCATTACCTCCCAAAATGTTGCCACCAACAGCTTATTCAGAGTACTGGACCAGGCATCTAATTGATGGCAGAATAGTGCAATGTGATCAAAGTATTTCACTGGCAGCTGGTTATATGACAGAGGAAGTAACAGGAACATCTGCTTTTGTATTTATGCACAAAGAAGATGTACGCTGGGTCATTTGTGTATTGCGTCAAATGTATGACCAAAGTAAAGAATTTGGTGAATCCTACTATAGGTTAATGTCTCGCTCTGGTAATTTTATTTATATGAGAACAAGGGGCTATCTTGAGATAGACAAAACCACAAAAAAGGTCCAGAGTTTTGTTTGTGTCAATAGTGTTATAGGGGAGGAATATGGCCATAAAATGATGAAAGAGATGAAGAGAAAATATTCAGTAATGGTTGATGATGACACAAATCAAAGTGATAAAGTTGTTGCTTCGGACGATGCTCCTGTTGAGCACCCTAAGCATTTGGAAAGAATTGTTATGCATTTGGTGGAACCAGCTGTGAGTGAGAGCTATGATGAATTAAAATTAGTAGCTCCTTCGAAAGAAAATATAATTTCTGCTATCAAGAATAGTGAAAAGGTTGTGCAGGAGACTGGAGTTAGATTTGATACAAGGAAAAGAAAAAACTCTGATAGTGACGATAATAGTGAACAATTAAAAAGGCATAGTTGCCTATCTGACTGTTAATTGTGTATATGTTGCCACTTATGTGTGTGTTCCTTCAAAAATGGGCATCTCTGTGCAAATATAGTTTAAGAAGTTTAATTAAAGTTACATAAAATAGTACATCACATTTTAAAATGATGTTTACTTATATAGGAATGTATTTTGTTTTTAAAATACCATTCAGAGCCAAATTATATGTCCAACTTGTCCATCCATAAAGTTAGTCTTTATGTTTATTAATTTTTATTTTGTGAAAGTATTTTGAATCAGATTTTTTTTAGCTTTTAAAATAAAACCTATTTAAATATGCATAATTATTTTGTGCCAAACATTAATATATTAAGAATTATTCGGGATTAAATTAGTATGATAATCTTTTTTTGGAAAATAAGGCACTAAATTTTTTATGAATGTTATATGTATATACATATATAGAACTAGTTCTTAATAATTGAGAGATGAAAAATACTAAAAAAAATTTCCGTAAAAAATGGTCAAATTGATTTAAAATTGATAATTTTTTTATTGCCTGATTACTTTTTATAATACATTTGGTGTTTGTTAAGGTAAGGAACATAGGCGAATTTATAATGGCAGGGTCTGAAAAGCCATTTCTATTGACAATACTTGTTTCAAATGAAACAAGTTGTGACAAGCAGGGTAAATAGTTGGTAACGGTAGTACTGTAGTTTGAGCCTGGTACATATTTTAAAATACATTATATTATGTAGAACCAATCAAATTGAAATTTTTACTTTTGACTGAGGCTTTGTTTCTTTTTTAATTACAACGAATGATGGATGGTTTTATATTATAATTTCTTTTCAATTTTATTCATTTGACTAAAATAATGTTATATCCATAATATTCTTAATCATGTGTTGTGTATCAATAATAACATAACATTTTCTAACTAATTGTTTTTAAGATCTTAGTGTTGCATTGCTTAAAGACTTAGCCAAACTATCCAATGGATTGTTATTATGAAAAATACAAAAACATCTAAATACCAAGGAGACTGCTGGTTTAAATCCAAATTTCTATTATGTTTTAGTTATAATGTTTCAGAAGATATGACTTTGTTTAAATGTATATCAGTTGGACATAGCTACTGAGATAACAGTCTCCATTGGATAGTTGATACAATATTAAATAATATGTAAATAATTGCTCTTGCCAGGGTGCTCAATAAATTAAAATCATTTGTAAAATATGATCACCAATTTGAAAGTAGAAATGAACGAATATGTGTACTTTTTATCATTTTTAATCTACACATTTTGGTAACATGAATTATTATGAATGTATCCATATATGGATTAGTATTTAATGTTGTAAATATACAATTGTAGTTTAGTACTATTTGACTGAATGTTTATTCAATTATTAAAAGATATCAAAAATTTAGGATAGGAAGTTTTGGTGTATTGCTTGGATATGTTTACATGTCATTTATATGTATCCTGTGGCACCTGGTGTTCAATGTCTGTATATAGTTATTATTGTATAGCCTATGAATTAATATGAGAACTTGTACCGTGACTTTTTGTTATATTTTGAATAGTGCTTAGATATGGTGTTTCTTTTTCAAGTCACTGGAACTTGACTAGGTCTAAATGAATTGGTTTTAATCAGTGTGCAATATTGGATCAGGAGTTTTCAAAAATTTGTAATTTAGATATAATTCAATATTGTTTAAATGTCAGGACAAGCTAATAAATTGCTAGTGGATTTTTTAATTTAAGACTTATGCTTAAATATTAAGGCATATTTTATATTAAAGGTTGCTTCCGGTTGCCGATTTGCCTGAATCATTATATTTCACACTATCAGATTAAGCATACAGCATAGTTATTAGTAATAAGAACATTACAAATTCAAGTATTGTTTACCAACAAAAATAATCTTATTGCAGAATTGTAATTTTCATTGTCTATTGATTAATCATTTGATGTATTAAAATTTCTCCAGGGCTGCCAAATTGTATAATTACATCATATGGTAGGTTGACACACCTTCTTTTTGACTTTGAAGATATTAACTGTTCCAAAGTCGAAAATATAAGCTCTGTATCTAATGCCTGCTCTATACATCTGCAGACGTATACGTCATCTGCCGATGTCGCCCGTAAACGGGAAGACGAGGTAATATGCCTATCCATAGGCAGCCGTAGTAGGTAATTTACGTCTGCTGATGCATCTGCCATTGAGCGACAGATGACGTTCACGTACGCGTCTGCCGATTTGTATAGCAGATTTTAGAGGCAGTTTCTCTTATAATTGTGGATTTGAATGACTGTAGGATAATATTTGTGATTATGTTGGTGGTATTTAAACATCGGTTAGTAAGCTATAAAATATTGGAGAGATACTTCAACATTTTAACCTGATCTATCTAGTCATAGTTTAAAATTAATTGATCTATTTTAATTTTTATGTGCCATGTCTAGAATTGAAATTGCTTTTCACAGGAAATTTCCACATTCTTTTTGGCAGCCCTCTGTTGGTATGTGTAGGTGTGTTATAAATATATTTGTAAATGGCTTGTCAACAAACACATTGTATTGATGTTAATGTTGTAATGAAGTAGATAAATACCATATTTTCTTCTATTGTGACTGGTGTGAAATAATACTACATGTTAAAATTAAGGCAAGGCAACTATAATAGCTATCTTATTATGGGTATTGGATATTATATTCCAGAATAATTTGAATTTTTATATGAATTAAATGTAATAAGAAGTGAGATCCCGTTTCGTAAATATTTACATCCATTAATAAATCTAATACTATTCATATAGTATACCTACCTAGTAACATTAATGCATACATTCTTACTTAGAGGAAATCCGCTAGCGATTTTCCATTAAGTTTTTATATTTTATGAATATAATGGACTAATGGACAAATGTTTTTTTAGTCTTAGACGAGTGAATAGAAACTATTAATTTTGTTGCATTCCGCCAATACTTTTTAAATACGAAACCGCAAAAATTAGAGATCTGTATTCTGTACGTAGGTAATGGTTTTATTGTAATGATATTTTTGTATGTTTACTCTTTTTGGGCTATTAAATAGGTAATATAAATATATCATATACATTATCTGTATGTGAATGCCTACAACCCACGAGAATTAATTAATGTTTATGTCATAAGTATAAATTAGTCATTAATTTGCGACCAAAATTATTATATTTTACATGGATATTATTCAATGTACCTATGTAATAAAATGTTCGAAAAATATGTTTTTATTTATTTATTATCAACTTCGCTGTGCATAACGTTGTTATACAGTAGTATGAATAACTAAACCTTGATAGTAAGGCGAGTAACAACGTATTACCGTATCTATAGGCATATAATTGGAAGTGCTAATCAACGCCGTATGACGATGCCACAACCAGTCTAACAAGTTTTCTTGTTTCAATGTTAATAAAAAGGTTGAAAAATAAATCCAGCAATTGCTTTCCGTTGGAAATATTCATGAAATATTGTAAGATATGGAGCTGTCCTTCAGTCTTGGTAAACATTTGGCTATTTAAAAATAATAATCAATGTTTTATTGAAAAAGTATTGTGACTACAATATTATTTAGAAACAACATAGATCTTATAAAGCTGGTATAGACTAAGGCATAAGTGTATTAACTAAATTTAATTTATCAGGCTTAAGTGATTTTTTGAAAATAATGATGGCTGGCAGTTGGCACATTCCTAACCTTCGCGTTCGCGACCAGTTTATTATTCGACATTGAACTCGGTAACTTTTAATAAAATCGTTAACACTATCTCTCTTAAATCGTTAATGAATCTAAAACTGACCGGTTTTTATTTAACTAACAGAAATATTGACTTGGTATCAGGATTGTAGTAGGCTTAAAAGGTAGAATCGAGGACTACTTTATCTATCTTGGAGTAATTTAAGCATCGAATTTAGTATTTACTTTTCAGTGCACTAATTCTATTCTCTTCTACTAAAATATATATATGCCACATTCATATATTAATACTACAATTTGTTTGCAAAGGTAAGCTTGATGTATGGCGTGGCAGCTTCTTAGTGATCAATAACATTTATAAGTACGTGTTGCTTTTCTTGTTGTATCTTTTTAACCATTCAGTGTATTACATATGAAAATTCACATAACAACCCTTTCAAATTGCCAATTTATTAAAATTGGTTAAATCATGCATCAAAATTGTCATGTGGTTTTTCATTTAATTTGTTATTTCTTTTTACATACAAATAGTACACTTATGAAACTTAACAAGAAATTGAACATTGTTTTAAGGTAAAGTGGTATTTTTATCCAGTATATATACTGGATCAAAGGAGGAGCCTTTTATCCAGTAGCCCTCTTATTTAGCAGTAAGTAAAAAGAACACTAATTTCATTTATATTTTTATCGCCTAAACGGTTTATTTTTAATACTTTTTTCATTAACCATGCACACAAATTAATAGCTATGTATATAAAAAAATTGTATATATCCGACCACTAGTTTCACAGATCCAGCAATTGGGAAAATGTCCTCCCAGCAGAATCTTGAAGAACTTCGGAGTCCTATGACGCACAAATTTCATTTTTGCACACACAATTACAGCTCGTGACACACTAATTATGTATGTGCAAAAAACTTTTTCATTAGGATCAGTTTTTTAAATAAGTGCAGCTGGGAGAGCGTTTCTCCGTTTTAGCCGATTTTCTCGAAAACTACTGGACGCACAAATTTAAAAAATTGCACACACATTAAATAGTTGCCAAATAAAGTTTAAAAAATTCGAAGCTTTTCCGCTGGGGGAATGCACACGGTTTGTTTGTAGAGTCCATTGCTTACTCGATGTTTCGCGAAACAAGCATGGATAAATCTTAAAGCATTAATAACTTTCCCAAGCAAGAAAACGGAGGCCTAAAATTACATAGAACATACGTATGGGTTGAAAGTTTGAAACCCAGTCTGTCCTGATTACAAAATATGCTATGTGCTCATTAGGGTGAAATTAAAGATTAATTGGGCATTACTTAAAATGAGCAAGGATTATGCTTCTACGAAAACGGTATCACGTATAATAAAGCACATTATAGCCGGCTACAAATAGTAACCCGACCAACGACATGTAAGTAAATGACAAATGACAAATGACAAATCTTTATTTGGCATCACAAAAAGAAATATACATCAAAAATAGAAAATAGATTTTAATAGGTGGTGGTGATTTTAAGTAAATACCGAAAATACAATTGAACGTTAACGGTAGAGCGTTTCCCATACTAGTTGAAACTTCATTCTTCCACCAACAAAAACAAACTTTTTTAGATAAAAATATTTTTTAAGGTATAAGTTATCAAGACAAACATACATAAGTCTAAATAATAACAATAAAATCATTTATGCGCCAGAACATGAGATTACAAAGTGTTCAGTAAAACAGTTACAATGTCCTTCACATTCTACCTATGCAGGTGTACAAATTCAAAATAATAAAATTAAAAATTCTTACAAGTACTTACATATTTAATGTCAGTTAAAATTGACCATTGTTATTATTTTGATTTATTAATGTTACTTCATGGAAGCGAAGCCGCGCGTAATTTTTGGCGTCATAAACTTTGTCATTTTTTTTCATTCATCACATTCTCCATTTGTCACCTTAATGATGTTTATAGTGTTCAAGAAAGACAATCAAATAACAATGAGAATTGTAAGAACTTTCAGAAAATAAATTGCAAATCTATAACTAGCTTCTCAGTTTCGCCACCTTTATTAATCACTGTTTCTATAGCTTATGAAGTGAACATGGAATTTTGACGTAGCGAAGACATAGACGTTATTTTAATGTAGACGTGTATATTAATAGGTAATAATTCCAAAAACAAAGGTAAATGTTCAAATAAATCATTACCAAATTTAACTTACGAACGATACATTTTAAATTACAAATAACAGTTAAATTGCATTACTAAACCAACATTATCTACGACCGCGACGTTACCATTGCGCGCCTACCTCAATAGGAAGCTAGACAGCCGACGGTAATAGGAAAGAAGAATCGTAACATCACGATTCATGACAATGAAACGGTGAGTCGGTGAACGCCGCGTTGTGTCAGGGCCGGTGTGTCCCTGACCTCGGTCAATGGCTACGTTTGAAGGTGCCCTCTGTGTATACGCGCCAAATGATTGTTTGGCGGTTTGTTGGCAACCGAATCATAATTTCGCTTGGTCGAATTACAGAACGCAGAGAGAACACTAGGAAAATATTGCAATGTTAATGTTTTTGCACTATTATTAATACTAGAATTCAATGTCGCCATTGTTCTTAACTTTATAATACCTAGTGTAATTACACATTGCGCTGTATAATGGATTGAATTACCTTTTATAAATATAGCAAATGTATTGAAGCCTAAACTACAATGATAATTAAACAAATAAGGTAGGAACCTAAATTATTGTAGTATTTAACACTAAGGAATAAATTCTAATGAGCAGATTCATTCCATTAGTAGATTGCTTATTAAATAATGTAATCAAGGATTTTAATTGGGTTTTTTTGTTAAATATTCTTGAAATGCATATTTTTGTGAAAATTTTATACCGTTCAGATTCTTACAAGTGTGTAGTTTAAACAGGAAAATTAATTACTACCTGACGATAGTAGTAAGACAATCTTTGTGAGTAATTTCAATGTAACATAGATAAACATCCAACCGCATCTTTTCTATTTAAAGAGTATTCTATTACTAGCTGGGTCATCAGTCGTCTGTCAATGACCTTCTAATCAAGTCTCCTGTATGTACCTTATATGATGATAAGCGGAATAACAGATTGGGTTGTGGTATGTAAGTACTGAAATGGTGAAATGAATATAGTATAACGCTTTAATTATTTTTCATTTGAAATTCAAACAAAAGAGCATGCGTTTTACATGATGCTAAGCGACCAACTTGGATTATAAACTTGTTCCACAAATTCGTTTATAATTTGACAGCCTTAAGTAAGGAAAGGTTATAAGGAGGAGAGCATAATTTTTTTATAAGAAATGTTAACTTCATCGGTACGAGCTGGGCCCCATTCGTTGGAAAACAACGCCTGACTCACTAGATAAATGATGAAGTGGGCAATGATGAACGGCTTCCATTATGACAGACTATCATAAATTTGTATTGTTCCAATTCCTACAATAACTTAAAAATACACCGATAAACACAGACCGTTTCAGCTAATACTTTCCGAGATCTCGAAAAGCGCTGGTTTTCGGAAACTCTTACTCCCTAAGATGGTATCCAGGAGAAGTGAAACAGTTTACTAGTTTTGAAATTGTTAAGTGAAATAAGTTTGGATGATATTATGAAGTTGTGGCTGGTAAATATACTTTAAACCCATTAGATGCTTATTGAAGCAAGAGATAACGTCATTTCGAACAGCTGTTGTCGAACATGCACGAAGATTTTTCTATTTATTAGATTTTTTATTATTTGATCTATGAGCAGAAAATACATATAATTTTAGTTAAAATATTTTCAAAGATAAGTAGATTTTATTTACTCTATGCGATAAACCTGGCTTTGAGAAGATGTCACTTATACAATCGACGGGTCCTACGTATACTGGTACAAGTATCAAAATGCCAAAAATGTATTTTTTGTATCATTTGCCTTAAAATAGCCCATACTTTCATATTGTAAAAATAAAAAATACCAAAATCTATTCGTTTCGAAAAGAAATGTTGGCAGAATGATGCAAGTAACACTATTTTCAGCTAAGCCTGATTTCCCATCCTTTTCTGCTCCTCTCCCAACTTCCTATCATTAGTCCTTATCCCCTCACCTCCTTTAAGCCGGTAAGGCATCTACGACACTTTGGTATTGAAGATGTCATTCATGGGCTGCGGTCAGTTATTTTAGGTGAACCGCATGCCCGCTTGTCTGCTATAATATAAAAAAGCAACTGTCAACTGTGGTGTAAGTTATTTGCAACAGTTTAGGTAGTTGTTACCAGCGCGGCGCGGGAGCGCAAGTAGTGGTTGCACCAGTACGCACGCAGCCACATTACAGCAAGCACGTACAATGCTGGTGTAATTACAAATAAGTTTCCACTAAATTTAATCAATATATAAAAACATATGCATATGAGACTTATTTCGTTTGTATTTTTAGGTTATGACAACATTACAAGTTGAACAAAAATATCATTTTTGATGATTACTAGCTTATGTAAGTATGCATAAATATGGATAAACAAATTAAAACTAAAAACTGATATATGTGCTACTTACACCAGTACACGTTTTGTAAGTTTTGAAAAAACGTGCAACCTGATTTTAAGCTATAAATAAGATCTGATCATAAAATGATTAATGCAGAATTGTTCCAAAAATATTAATGTATAAAATATCAAAATTTCAAATATGTATCTTGAGTTGTATAAAAGTTACAAGCATTAGAAACTTGAGATCGCTCTCCTGTAAAGTTGTGGTAATGAAGATACATCAGTATACGTAGGACCGTCGCAATAATGGTAATTTGCTGTTGTTAGTGAAGAAAACTCTTTCGTAGCGTTTGTTTAATATATAAAACTTATAATAACTTAAATTTGTATGATGATATAATTACAGATGATCTAAAAGAACTGCTCATATTGCAGTGTTTTTGCTGTTCCTCGCTCTTACTGTGGCGTATGCTAACTCAAAATGTTTGTTAAAACTGTTTTGGAGGTGTTATTGCGGAACCCTTCCTCCAAAAAAAAATAAATAAATAATATGCCTGATCAAGGACGAATATAGAAAATTAAAAAAAGGGAATTACGTTACTAGTGAACTGCGTTTAACCAAATCATCTACTTGCTTGATCCTCGTGGTTTGTCCAAACCCTTAACCGTTAATTTCTGTTTTTGACAATTTAAGATTAGTATATCAGTTTTTTACCTGTTGAATACCGGCTGTTTTTAAGGTATGCCTTACTAGTTTCGGTCCCCTTCTATATTTATGACAACATGAGGCTGTCAACTGGTCAACATAGAATCCAGAGGCATCGAAACACCGAAATTCGGCGACGAATTTTATCGATGAGATGAGGTCATTGTCTTATGCAGTGTCAGCTGCGCTAGTGCGGCCATGTTGTTAATGAAGAATGAGAGATTCGCAAAGCGCACCCTTTTTCTGCACTAAATGAAGACAAGGGAAAACCAGACAGCGATATTCTGAGATTTAAAGAAAAAGAATGAAGGTGGTGTATAGAACCATAGTGTTAGGAAGAACAAACTCGTAATATGAAAAGTTTAGACGTTGCTTAAGAAGAGTATATGCTTTTTTGAAAGGAAGAGTACAATTTATATGATGAGCTGTTTTGAAAGGGAAACTTGTGCTGCCTGTGTGCTTTTTTTTAAGAACAAAGTAGGATACAGCAGCCAACATGGCCGAAGACGCTGTTGTTAGCACTGTTTTATTTTGATACTTAGAAATTCAGTCCTGATTTAATAAAGATAATTTGGAAAATAATATCTGTGTGCCCATAGTTTTCGAGGGCTTTCCTTGATTTCTCTACTTTTCCATTGTCATATCCTCAAATAGTCGAAACGGAAACCTCTCGAAAAACCCTTATCAAACAAAAAATAATAAGGTACAAAGTCGGCCCTTAACGAAAAAGTAATGCGCGAATATACTTACTTTACATAAAAATACAGCCAAATTGAGAATCGTCGTCTCTTGGAAGTCAGTATAATTTTTACTCTCATTTAGTGTAAAATTTATCTACAATAACATTATTAAGAGGGAAACTTTGTTTGTTTGTCTGTTTGTTTGGTTGTAATGAAAATTACTGGACCGGTTTCAAAAATTCTTTCACCGTTCGAAAGATACATTATCCACGAGTTACATATGTTATATTCTAAAGCCTATACATATATATAACATTATGCTACTGGAGTGAAGCCGCGCAGATCAGCTAGTTATTTATATATGACAAATATTTTATGTAATTTAACGCCTAGTTATAGCACAATACTCTACCTATTTCGTATATACTTTATAATAGCTAAAATGTGTATTCATATTATAATAGTTTTTATTTTTAAAATGTAGAAGTCAAAGGCGAATAGAGTAATTGAAGACATAAACAATGGCCCCAATTTAAGATGGCGAGAAGACGCAAGCAGCATAGCCAATTAACACAAACCTGTTTTTATATTGCTCTCAAATTGACTCAGGTAAAGGAACAGGTCACCTTAGAATACGAAACCAATTCATAAAGTTACAATGAAGGTCAATAAAACCTAATCGGAATATTGGACCACCCATCTCAATACCACCATGTTATAAATTGTTACAAATATTAGAACTTGAGACGGCTGAGACGGTTTAAAATCAACTTGGATATTTTTTTTTATTTATTGATTATGGTAACATATTTAAAAAATACATTAACAGATTACAATAAATTAATAATTAAATTATAAACATTACATTATCTATAGTAAACGCTCACAAATATATTAAGGTTTTTTAATGGCAAGAAGAACTTTACTTTTTGCCAGTGAAATATAATAAGTTAATTAAGTAACATCAACAAGGAGGTAACGATGATGGAATAATAATAAGCAAGTTTTTATTTTCTTTTCTTTTTCTATATTTAGTGACATTTCATTTGTGCGTTTTATTTTACACTTGTAAAGTATAGAATTCTTGCTTTTTACCATGAGTACGAAGACAGCTAGCATGTGGAAACCTACCCTAAATAAAAACTTTTATTTTGTAATTATCGCTACCTCTTATTTATCTGAGGGGAAATGCACTAACGTACCCGGCTGTCTTGGACTGGCTCGTCGGCTTTATCCCGTTCCCGTGGGGTTTCCGAGATTCAAAATATGCTATGTCATTCTCCTTGTTCTAATCTCTCTCCCTACGAATTTTCTGCCGAATTAGTCCAACAGATCTAGAGTTATAAGTGTTGCAACACAACCACATATTATGTCACCTGTAAAGATTCCTCCTGGTGAGATGGAAATACGAGATTGTTTACAGACATGTTACAAAATTATAACAGAGTTTGTTAAAAATCTGTTCAACAAATGCGCTTGAAAAATCGATGAATATATTATTATTAAAATAGGTAGAGGCTAAGAGTAATATAGGTAACACCGCAACGGAAACTATGCCGATATTATAGTTACCTGTTATGAGTTTTCTATTAAATTTATACAGTGTAACAGTAGAGGTAAGAGCAAATACTCCGATAGCCAGACCCCTTAACGAGTTTAATTCCATTAAAAAGTTACCTTTGAAGATGCGGTTGCAGAGTTTAATTTTTTAGTTATCCAGAAAGCGTTACTGTAAAGTTAAATCCAAGAATGTAGAGTGGCAATACTTGTCCCGCGCCGCCATCTTTGAAAAAGGGCTAAATTATGGATTTATGGTTTTATCAACATACATTTTTATTGAAAATATTTAACTTATATTATCTTAGTGGAGGATAACTGTACCGTAACAATATAGTTTTAGCAGGCACGTTTTCGTAACTTTGTGTGTTTATCTGGAATCTGTAATTTTTAAAAGATATCCTTAATTTTTTAATGATTTTCTTTTTTGATACTTCAAATAACAACGTTATAATTTATTAGCATGGTTTTGGAAAATTTCACCACTGACAGATGCAACCCTGTGCTTGGACACTTCATATTTTGGACAAAGAGCTACGCATATCAATTGAGAAATAATTGGGAGCGCGTCAAAAAAAAACATTTTATTGGCCAAAAACTCACATCACTCTGAACCTTCTTTCCTTCATTGGACTTGATAAAGCGGCATGATACTTAAGACTTAGTAAAATATACATATAATATCAGTATTTGAACACATATCTTTCAAATTGTAGGAACATAGCCAGTACGTTAGTCGTAAGCACTGCGAACATTTTGAGGTTCTTCCAAGGCTAGGAAGTTTATAGGCTCATGATCATTGTTTCCTATTTTGCAAATGTTTGGCTCTGGATCATTCGATTTGGCCCTAAGCCAAGATAAGTTCACTCACAAACTACTATGTATTATTTGCATGCTATTAATAAAACGTCATATACTCGCACTCGTTTGTAACACCATTAAAATACAAAGCTTACTACGTAAATAAATAAATTCACCTTTTTATATGCACTGTCGAATTCATATAATGATATAGTTAATAAGAGCGAGGCAAGATAATATTGAAGGTGAAATATATCCTAACAAATACTCAATATTGAACTTATATTATAGTGCATTTTTAATAGAAACTATAGATTTCATTGGGGTAAACTTATAATTCAAAGTATAAAAACAATATGATATTCTTTGAATATAATATTATTTTTAAGATTTCGCGATTTCAACCTCGTGCTTTTCCCAGTCACGTAAGATTTTCGGGATAAAAGCTATATTATATCCTTCCTCGGGTTTTAAAAAAATCAAATGTTTCCTCTTTATAATACTAGTATAGATTACGTTGGGAGAAAATTGTTCTTTTTATTATACATTATAAAGAAGGATTATATAATTTAATTTATAATTTGTATTCATAAATGAATTAAAATAAATAAAATAAATACCTATTAATGCAATTTGTTTTGGTTGTATCCCATTAAAGATTAATTAAACTGTAGACATTAATGAGAAGGCTAATTATTGAAAAACAATTTACTCAAGATCCATACAATGTTTAGTTATGTGATTGTTCTTACTATAATTTGCGATACCTATGTATAGTTTTGCGCAGCAGACCTATTTTTTATAATAAGTCCTTACTTTATGAGGAACGTGTACCTAAACGCAATTTTATACTTATCATTTCTGATTTCTCACAATAGCTTATTAAAAGAATGTTGCTTTAACGTATTAGGACTTTAAAAATGGTTGCATTAAAGAGGTTTAATTATCAAACTATCTACAGATTATATCAAGTTTACAGTTTTAATCCTTCTTTTGAGATTTTGTTTTTGTTTTGGTTGAAGTAGGTACTTATGTAGATTATAAGTACGCCATAAAAACATAATGTATTTATCGATTAAATGGTTATTTAATTAATTATTTGCGCCCGTTACTAATTCCGAATAAACAAAGTTGTATGCATATTTTAAAAATTCCACACACTCAGAAATTGAAGTATGCATTCCAATTAATATATAAATCTAACTGTATCACTAGTGACATTATAATAATGTCTTTGAAATACGATTAAGTAGTTAGTAAAGATTACAGGAACTGACTATATGTTATTGATCGAGGTAATATTCCGTAGAAGTATAACCGGTGCGCATGCATGGCGGACAAAGATGGCGGCCGGTTGTGGTGCTCGATGCGATAGATGCATTAGCAGGGTTGCCAGTATGTTGCTCTGAAATTTCCAACAAAAAAATACTCAATCATCACTTGAAACTGTTATCTACGTCTAAGACGCTACATTTTTAATGTGAAATAGAGCTAAGTAGAAATATAGTCCAAATATTTATAAATTATAAAAAAATATAATTTAATAAAGTATATTTTTCTATTAACGGAGTTCGGAAATGTACTTAATTCATTATTATTAGAGAAATCGTAAAGAATATTTTTATCCAATAAAATCAGAGGTCTTTCTTAGCTGGCATCCCAATGCATTAGAGGGGGCCGGGGTGCGCAGAGACGGCCCATGAAGACACCAAGGCCGTGGCAGAGGTCGACGACCGCGCAATGTCACCTCTACATTGCAGCGACAACTGTTCCGCGCTCCCCACACACCACCCCCCGCGTACACCTGCTTATCGTTGTATTCCGTAAACTATCTAACATAATACATATAGGCTGCACTTTGTTTATGTAGAATGCCATACGATATAATGATAATATCAACCCGAACAAAGTTTTGTTCCAACGGGTTTCCAATTATGTTAAAAACAAGTTTTGTCAATGGACCTCGAAATTATGTTAAGTAAGGTTGGATCACATTGTTTTGTTCAATCATGAACCAAAAAAACTTGTTCTTTGATCAATATACTCACATAAGTAAGTGAATTTTAGGAAGATTGATTTTATTTTGGTTTTTTAAAAATTACTAAAGGTAGCGTATTGGGCCTATCATTATCTCGAATATGGTTTAATAAGGCAAAAATAAAAGGTACTTAATACATACAATGGAGCATACAAATGCAACTTATAGATATTAGGTATCATAAATAAGTTTAAGGGATATGATTTTTTAAGAAATTTAAAAGATGATTTTTGTCTTTAATCAAAAAAACAATTGAATAATCAGGTACTCTATCGATTTTAATCATTCACCACCTTTATCATCAAAATGAGGTTTTATTGTGTTAATTGCGTAACACTATTGGTGACATAATAAGTTCACGGTTTTTTATAATACGCTTGCTAAAATAATTAAGGAAATGTGCTACCAATAATAAAGTGTTACAACAAAAAGTATACTACAATGAAGATTATTATGAAGATAGAGCTTTCTTTTTTGGTTGGTTACAATAACGACCGACTTTAGTTATTTTCTCAATCAATTTTTAGTTTTTAGTGTATTTATAATTTATTATAAGTTATTTAAGAATATTCATACCTATCTTTAGAACATTCATATCTACCTTATATATTAGATAAAATATGTAGAGCTGCTATTATTGATTTTACTATTACTTACAGAGTAGGCTATTCAATTTCTAATTTTCCTTAAAAATAATGACATGCTGAAATATATGTGAATACTAAAATTAGTTCAGTAAATACGGACATAGTATTTCATCATTATATTAAACTCTGACTTGGCACCGACATAGTCCGAGCCTTGACTTCTTACTGACCTAGTGTAACACAGGGTCTATTGATTTGGTATTGAATACTAATCTAGGAGCAATTCATAGATATCTTTGGAATATACGCAAGAAATGGTTAATTTTATTTAATAAATTAGACTTTTAAATATAATAAATCAAGGTGATCAAATGCCTTGACAACATAACCTTCAAATGGCGTAAAATTCCTTCCTTCTAACATGACGTCGAGCAGCAATCATTAAAACTCCGTATTTGTTTAAATGGCCATTAAAGGCTCATAAGAAATACATACTTCAAAGAACAATAATACCATAACAAATAGTACATAATGAGAAAAATAAAACATTGCATCCACGATAAATATAAAACAAAAGTAAAATTACATGCAGGATGTAATTACCGTTTAGTTTCATGTTTAAATTTGTAAAACGTCATAATGGTTACTTTTAAAATGTCAAAAACACTGCTTCTTTTGTTAAGTTATTCATAGTTTGTCCTTTTCTACGTCCGCTCACTTTTAGCATCAACGGGGATAATAATTGCCACGGATTTCTCGAGGAAGATTGTTGCAAAAGTTTTGAGATCCTTAGAATTGTGTCTGAATAAAATAAGTTATACCTATATGCGTCCTACGTAAGATTTATTATTATCTAATAAAAATTTTCGACATTAAATTGTCGTGCTGAAAAAATTACGAATAAAAAATATTTAAATTATAAGTCTACTTAAGTACTATCTCATATTGATATTTTAGGAAATTACGCAAAAACTTACAAGTTGCTTTTACAAAAAAAAATGTATTGAAGATAAAAAAATGAGACGGGTATTATTTTTTATTAAACATATTTTATTCATCTCACATATAAAGATAACATACTTAATCATGTATTAATAGAAGATGTGTGACATATATTTAATAAAAATACCTTTTTGTAACCTCCTAAATTAGTTCACTTCTATATATTTGTTTGACGAAGCCAAAAGATATAAGAAGAAGTATAAGAGAAATGTCTATTGTGGTTAATGGTACGGCCTCTAATCGGAGAATTATATTTAATATATTATTTAATTTTCATTCCTTCTTCATTAAATTAGGCGTATATAATTGCGTATCTTATTTTCTTCTTTATTTTTAACTATACAGAGTGTCCCGTAATGAGTCAAGCATCTCTTGGGGGATGATAGCTGAGCTAATAATCTATCAAAAAATAAATATAGAGAAAAGATGCTTCACTCATTACGGGACACCCTGTATATAAGTGTAGAAATTCATGATAAAATATTCTATAAAAATTCTAAAAAATATATTCTAATATAATCTATAGAATCTTTATTAAATAAAATATTATTAATACATTATTGTATATTATTATTAATACGCCGTTTCGAACACTTTACAGCGACCGGGGTCACGGGTCACTGAGATGACAGTTGTCTTCATGAGGGTTTCAAAAGTGTGTTTGCGTGTCTACTATTAAGAAAATTGGCTCAGATTTTTGCAAAATTGACTTACAATGTCCTCCTGTCTTTTGGTATGCTTGACATTTAGGACCCAGGTGTCAGGGTTTTTTAATTCCAATTGCCTCGCGTACCAGTCGTGGAAATTAAATAAATAAGAAATACTATCCAATCCTGTTTTTCTACCCACACGCCGCGAATTTTTAATTTTCTAAAACCAATCATTTGTCCATTGATGTTGATAGACAGATAAAAGGACGAACCAAACATTACTTGTTTATAACGGACCTCTAAAAATGAAGTCTCATAGGGATTAATTCAAAGTATACAATTTTTCGGGAAAATTTTCGACTAAAATACCATATTTTAGTTACTTTACACGTGCAGGTTTTCGTAGAAATATTGGCAAAGGGCTCTTCGTGTCCAATTTAATTACGTAATAAGAGTGCTCATGATACTCCCCCGCACTGCAATATATGGTATGATAGTGAAGGCCTGATCGAACATTTTAAACTTTTTATTTATTTCTTCTTCGGAAAAATTTGGATATCATATCAGTATTAGCAAGTGTGAAAGCAGGCGCGGACGTAGAGTAAAATTTTGTTGGGGGGTCACAAACTCATATCGATTTTTGGGAGGGGGAGGGAGGGAGGAAGGGTTCCATAAACACTTGTTGATTTTTGTAGTGAGGAAGATAAATTGTTTCTTTTTATGTTTTACACCTTTTTTCAAATATGTTCGATTTTGAGGGGGTAATGTCAACTCCACAGTGAACCACTCTTTTGTGCAAGTGTGTCATACTATTTTCATTATGCTGCTTGTTATTATTGTTTGCAGTTTATCATACATTATTTGTTTAAAATCCTTTAAAAAGTACTATATTTAATATGGACAGTACTCGCGGTAAAATAAACACAAAAATACAACAATCTATAGACCTATCCAGTTGAAATAAAAACACCACAAGTACAAATTTCCCTAAAAATGGCTATTTTAAAGGAATACCTATTCCTAATCTATCTATTAAAAATATTAGAAATGATACAACTTTGCATCATAATTAAAAATTTTCTATCGGTCTCGTGAGATGTGCCATTAAAAAAATACGCTTTGCGAATCGGGAATCGGACTAAATTGGTATCTGCAATCTTGTGGATCTTATATTTCATATTAATTAAAAATAATTGAAAACAGATTCGAAGCTGAAGGTGAATCGTATAGCAAAATAAATATTATTCATTCCTCTTTGAATACCTATTCTTTCTATTCCTATTCTTCCAATTTGTTCCATCATTCATTATGAACTCATAACTTAAAACTACATTTGTATCTTTTATCATTAAAACAATTAATATCATAAAGGGGAAACATCTTTTTGTTGTGTTTTGTTTCAACCAGCATTTTTTGTGTGATATCAAAAAATGTCACCATTACTATTATTATTATGATCAAAGATTATGATCATTATACTATTTGTATAGGCTATAATATAACTTTATGCTACGTGAGCAAAGCCGCGAGGAATAAGCAGTGACATATAACTTAAAAACCATTTATCTGTATTCCCATCACATTCCTCTCCCATTCTATTCTACTCCTCTCCGTTGGGAGATAGGAAGGAAGGAGAATTATTAATTCTCTCCTTATCCCCTCTCGTTCCTTCAACACATGAGGCACTTTGATGTTGTAGATGTTCATGGGCTGTGGTCAGTCACTTAACATCAGGTGAACCGCATGCCCGCTTACCTGCTATGGTTCATCCTATAGTGGATAATCGTAATAATCGCTTATCTTTGAATTGCATATTAATAAAATTTCTCATAATATAAATTATATCTTTGTCATTGTGTATTTCAAAATCGTCTGAAATGTTATTAAGGCATTCCAATTAAGAAGCTCTCGTGCCGACGTTTTATATTTTACAATCCTTTAATATTTTAAAAGGTAAGAGGTTACAAACAACATTGTTGTAATGACTGCCAGGGGCTGTACAGCAATGTCATGGAGGGTGAGGCAGGTGGTCCTCCCTTCTCCCTTACCCCCTACAGGCTACAACCCTTTACACCCTACAGTCTATTGAATGCAGTTATATGCAATGTCTATAACTTATAAGTATGTTAAAGTAAATACACGCAGCTGGATGTTGATTACATCGATTATTGTTCTTTTTTCTTTTTAATTGATTTTATGTATGTGTAATGCTATTGTCTGTGTTTTTAAACGTTATCGACATCAGTTCCGATAATATAGATGTGATTTTTATTGACATAAGACTCTTTCAACTGTGAAGATAACAATTAAAAGTTATGTAGAAAAAGGCAGGTTTGTTATGTAACATTATATCTCAAAGTACAATTAGGGAATAATGTAGAATAACTTTTCCGTTTTCCTTTAATAAAATGTAAACAGTTTGAAATTATTTAACGACTTAGGTTGAAAAACCCCTCGAAGGCCCGGGTATTCAGCTCATGTTTATTTATAGTCTGCTCCCTGACGGAGGCTGTCATAAGCGATGTTTTTTTAAGATTTATAAGCAGCAACCTAATGAATTTAAAATTAGAATAAATGGAACATCATTAGAATTATTTGATAATTTTAAATATTTATTGATTTTTATTGCGTAAACGCTTGAAATCATTGAGATTTAAAAATCGTAATCACTTTATATTTTTTCAAGAAATTAATTTCAATAGATTCTGGACGTAATTAATAACAATTGATAATAAAATGAAAGAGAATTGTACTGAATTAATTGTATTGTAAATAAATACTGATATTTTATATCTGTCTTCTACAGTTTTTGTCTATGAAAATATCCTTCGCTAATAATATAATTAACATTCGACGTCCGTCATTTACAGTAACAAAAACTGTTTTAGTATTAACTATACTGTAATAACATAATTGATATTATACTTATAAGCACTATGATTTATATCATTATTTTGTGCAAATAAAAATGCACATTTCAATAATACTAACGCGCGAAATATAAAAGTACCAACCAATTTATAACGACAAAAAAAGATATAATCGACTGTTTTAAAAGTGGTGTAGATCATAATCTAGATAGTATGTTTGTGAAAGCAATGCAGCGGGGGATTATTATTCTGAGTTCAGACCCGCCCTACGGAGCCCGGGAGGCTGTGTGCTTTTCCCGTTGCTAGGCAACCTGAGCGAGGCATCTCTTCCCATTACCACTACTATTCGTAGCCGAACATTAAAAAATAAATATTTTATCATAGATTGTTCACGTTTTAGTTTGTGCGCAAAAGCCTTTTTTTGTGTCTCTTTACGTTTACTTTGTTGACCTGCAGAAAGTCGTTTTGAACTCTTCGTAAGGGACTTAAATTGGAATTATCCTGTCAAACTTACTAATATTTCTACAAAATGAATTTCCAAACATAAAATTCTCTAATTAACAACGTATAAAACGTGAACACAAACATATTCTAAAATTTTCCTAATTAAATGTTTCCTACGAATTAATGTACAAGGAAGTGACGTATAATATCATGGATTAAAGATCAAGGACGACGTTATGACAAAGGGAGCTGAAATGTATTCAAAAAAATTAAATAATTTGGTACAGTAATTAAGATAAGACGGTTTAACCATACCCATGAGAAAGCAATAAGTATAAACATCATTGTATTTAATGTATAAATGTAAATATATTATATCACATATTTTTAAACTTTCAAGGTTAGTCATTGTGTGAAGAAATAGTATAACGTAGTATTATTATTCTATTGTAATATCTTGAGTGTTCATCTAATTTTAGTTTACTTCACAAATTTAGTACAAAGTAATTTTTAATGATTTTTAGCATCTGAAAAATGTGAGTTTTTGTAGTAATGAACGTGTTTCACTGTCGGCCTTGGCACGCGTAGTGGGTTGTCATGGTAACTGTTTTTTTTTCTATTTGCGATTCTGTACAGTTATTAAGGACACAAAATGTTTAATGACTATATTCGTTTGCTCATTATTTAATGACAAATATTTTTCAATTATTCATAGCTTAGCAGGTATTATTTACAAAAGGTATTTTGTTAACTAAGAAAAATTAGCAACCTCTTTAATTTTGTTTTTCTTTGTGATATTTAAAATTTTAGAGAGTATTTTACATTTAGAATGTTATGGTCAAACTCGGATATTCAGCTTAACAAAAATAATTTACACAAAAAACTACCTTTACTTTTTCTATTATAAAATTTGATTATGACATAAGATATTAACATTAATGTATATACATATATATAATAATAGATTATAATTAAAAAATTATAAGAATATAATTTTATGTATGACGAAATATTGTTAGTAAATTCTAGTAGATTATTGGGTTTGGTGCATCCGGTTTATTGATTACGCCTAACTGCGACTTCTGTAGACTTAGACGTAGTACTTAGAAAAAATTGCAGAATACGAAATTGGCATTAAATAAGTAAGTTACAAAGTGTACTATTTCTGTTTTACCAATAGCATTTACAATTAAACTTGAAGGCGAAATTCCAAATCGAAGACAATGAGAGGATATTTTATGTTCAACATAAATTGGTAAGATAGATAGTAAATATATTCATATGAAGAAAATTATCACACTAGCAAAGGAAATAGAATTACGTTTTTTGGGTTTTTTGGATCGTGGACGTTTTAAACACGAAAGCATACTTTAAAATTAAAAGATAGAAGCCTTCCGTGAACGAAAACATAGCCTTCGATTCATATTATTCCTATGACTATTTTCTACCGTAATAAAATCCCATATTTGCTTTAAATCAACTCGTTTTTCATTAGTAACTTCGACTTTGATTAACGGCCGTTTTCAATATTCTATCTATCCGTTGTTTTGCTTACTAAAGTCAGACAAATCTATCTATTTGCACTTACTTTGATTTCAATATCCTAACGACGGATACATTTGCTATGACTTTTGTCTATCTATTGTCATATAATTTGACATAACAATCTATCCATAATCATTGATACAATATTGAAAATGGCCGTAAGATAAAACGTATTCTATCTTTCCACCAAACATTCTAACAAGTTCCGTGTCAAATATAATTCCAATTCGCCTAGCCGTTTTTGAATTATTGAGTAACAATCCTAACACACACATTCATTTTACCATTACGTCCAGTAAATATCCCAAACTGCATGTTATAAATGCCCTAATGAGTATTGTGTTAAGTACTTCGTTCTCATGCATCTGCAGTCTGCAGCATGGTTATTATTACTTGCCCATTGTAAACATCCCTCCCTTCATGCAGTGTGCGCCCGTAGGAATACCATGAGTTTTTCAAATCATTACTATAGTGCAATACATCTATTTTTCTGAATACAAGAAACAAAAAATATTTACTAACAATAAATAACAAACATAGCACATTTTTCTCATTACAAGCTCATTTTTTCTTATTTATAAATTTCATACGAGGAAATCACAATTTCTGAGCGATTGCTCTTATTTAAATGCCTTTTTAAATTATTCGCAATGTAACTGAAATATTTAATTAATTTTGCAAAAGTTAATGCATGTATGTGTATCTTTAGTATTTATTAATATAGCGAGAACGGAAATACAATAATTTGTTAAAATTTCATCTTTCTAGCTCACGGTTATCATTGTTTATGAGATACAGCTTGGTGACAGACAGACAGATAAACAAACTACGGAGGTTTAATAATAGGATCCCGTTTTCATCTTTAAGGTACATAACATGGGTCATGCAGAGGTCACGTAGATAAAGTAGCGGACAGAAAACAAACTATTAGGTAGTTATTTATAATTCCGTTTCCAACGCACGTACTTGTAATCTCACTATGCCCTATTTAGGACAATGAGTGCATCATATCTAAATGCATTTCCTATAACGCATCTGGTACTGAAATCAATTATAATATGTAAATAGTATATATCCCAGCAATTTATAGTATCTTGATGGTATGCACATTGCACATTATTAAACCGAGTGGCGAGTGGTATTCCTACTTATTGCATATATGATCGGTTTATTTTGATTATGTGATGCAAGCGATGTGTTTACCAAACACAATTAAAAAGTATGAAGGTAAATTTTTTTTTTGTTAAAACAAAAACACCAGTCATGGACACACCCAGAGTGGGTAACAAGGGAGAAAGGGCATTTTACAACGAATATTTTTTTGGTATATGGTATTCGGCGTATTCGTCATCTTTCTCACTATTAATATGCCGAATACATGCGTTTCGAAGATATCTATTTTCTTCATTGATTAATGAATTACAATCGTTCACGTTTGAATTTATATGCAATAATACAATAAAAAAATGACAAAACGGAAAAGTTAGTCCGAATATTCGGTTCGGTAAAATTTGAATCGAATATTATGTGGTAATCGGTTATTCGGTGATCCAGGATTCGGTATACCACTAGCAAATACCAACAGCATAAGCAATAAGCGACACCTGCAACCTCTGGACTCTTTGCAATTTTTGTGTCTAGCGAAATGAATGCAGATTTTCGCCTAGAGTGCACAGTCACAACGGCTTAATTTAAAATTTAAAAATCTCTGGCATAAAGATCTCTAGAAAGTTATTACTTATTAATTGAGTGATGCTGCAGCATTGGGTCAAGGTTACAGGTTTAAATTTTTAATAAATTAATAAATCTTAAATAAATTGCGAATTGGACAGATAAGCGATTTTAAGTCCGTCTAAATCAGAGTTCCCCAAACTTTATTGTGTCGACTACTTGCCAGTAGACTCCTTGCCATGTTTTTCCGTGTAGGGTAGACCCCTATCTACCTGATATTGATTTCTTGTAAATTTCTAATTGTAGTTTAATGTTAAAAACTTAAAGTAAAAACACAAGTTATTTTTTTCCGCTGACATAGACCCCTTGCAGGTTGTCACAGACCTCTATATCGAACCCTAGGGAGGGTTCGATATAGACCACTTTGGGAATCACTGGTCTAAAATCTAAATGGTCGAAATCATCGACGATTAGCGAGGTCACCAAATACAGTTAAAACGGAACTATAAAATCTATTGCATTCTAGATCAATGATAAAAATAACATAATCGACTTAAAATGACTATGAATATTATCGCTTTCTTAATAAATAAAAAAAAAAATAAACCAACGAAGTTTGAAATCCCCAAACAAGCGCACGAGAACACACATCTGAAATACTCTTAAAAATTTGAAGTTCTTGTAAACTATGTTGCAATATACACACACACACCCACTTCATATCAAATTAATCTATTTGCAACGTAACAATAACGATTTTTCTTTATAAATGTCCCTTAAGAATATTATTATTATTCAATGCTTGCTGTACTTACCGCTCAATAGCAGGCCGAAAGTTCAAAGTTCAAAGGGCGATTTAAAAAAATATTAATAACATAATTGCTACAAATACATATTCTAAAGTCGAAGTTAATAGACGATATAAGCTATATGCTCACAAAACTCTGTTTGCCACATTGAATAAACAATTCTATACTAATATACTATTAGATGAGCAAAGATTTGATTTTTTGTTTCTTTGTTTGCTAAAATTGAATAGGCTCCAAAACTACTGGACCGAATTCGATGAAATTTTGTACAGAGATTCCTTGGAACCCGAGGAAGGACCAGGTATAGTTTTTATCCAGAAAATCTTACAGGATCTAACAGGAGATATGCGCGTCACGGGTGAAACCGTGAAGCTCGGGTAGTACACAATAAATTTTATGTTAACCAGCTTCCTCCCGCGGCTTCGATCGCGTGAAATTTCAGGTCTTTAGATCCAAAAATAGTTCCCCATCACCTAATACGGAGAATTGCCTATCTATATACGAAATATCATCAGCATCCGTTCAGTAGATTGACAAACAAACATTTATAATTCTACCTTCATAACAATTATACCTTCACAGTTATAATTTTAGTAAGATTATCCTTATAGGTATTCGATTTTGTCAACCGTTCATTAACACACATTTTTATCTGTAATTCTTTAGCCTGCAATGATTGTGTTCTGTGGTTGAATGTAAAATCAATAAATAATAAATCGTTTATCAATAAATTTCCTATATAAAACACGGCTACCAATGCTGTGTGTCGTCCTATGATATGATATAACGGTCACGTTGCATTCATGTGTGTTGACCGTCAACAGTCAATAATATTATAGGTAGGTATAGGTCATTATATGAAGCAGCATATTTATCACAGTGAATATTAATAACGAATTTAATTAATAATTTATTAACTTTAAGCATGATATGTTCTAAATGATGAGACGTGTTCAAAGGTACATCTATACATATAATAATACACTAACCCAACCATTTCTGTCCATTGAATATTTTTCAAAGAGAATAATTGGTATGGATATGTTTGTTTATATGTTTTTATAACAAAATCGTAGGTAAAAATTACGGTCGCAGGACCGCTGAGATATTTCATGTCTAAAGTTTTTAATATGTTGATCAAAATGCACGCGCGTCTACAAAATATAGAAATCTGTAGTCCATGCGATTGCAGCCGCGGGCGGAAAGCTAGTTATATATAAGTAAATAATTTGAATTTGAATATTTATATCCAAGGAGCGTTGCGCCCTTTAATTGATTTGCTTTACTTTTTTTAACGCGAATACATAAATTAGTGCCTTGGATTTTACATGCCAGTCTATTAATCCTACAAAAAATTGTACTTAACTATTAGTAGATATTTAATATTTATATCTGAAAGACTGACTGACAGAAAGGGTTCTCACATTTAGATCAGCAGCATAAAATTATGATTACTCGTATTTGTACCCGAAATAAATAGTGTGGGAAAGAGATATAGTTGCCATTGTACAAAAGGGAAAATAAACTAATACAGACCTATACTTTTACATCGATTATAATACACATTATCTACAAAAGAACATTAGAAACAAAAAATAAAGAAAAAGAAATTGCCACCCTGTTTTCGAATGAAGACCATGAACTTGGCATGAGTAGACGTCGTATTGGCCAAGTATAAATACTTCGTTAACCCGCGGGCCAAGGATTGGAGGTAAATAAATTTGCTCTATGCAACCATATCATAATGCCAGTTATGTTTTATCTAGTCCTAACTTCTGCCCGCGGATTCGCTCGAATTTAACTCGTCGAAATAAACCTTGACCAGCTTATAGCTGCAACGACCCGATCGCAATGGTTCAGCAATAGTCTATTGCGCCGGAGGGTGTGAGTTCGATCCCCACGAGCAGAAAATTATGATGTGATGTACATTGTAATTTTCTACTGTCCGGGTGTTCATTTATCTATATTATGTATATATTTATATAAAAAAGTTTGTTTTAAGTATGTCTTGTAGTAGGGACTACATGGCGTTGTGTTAAATGTCCAGGAATATTTTTTATTATTATTTATTATAGCCAATCTTTAAAGGCTGCGGCGTAATTGACATACTGACATCCAAATTTTTCAATTATAATGTTGGTAGGATTAATTATTTATTCATTATGATCCCCGATCGGCCGTTTTGGATTGTCGTTGCTTAGGATTGATAGGATAGGTTAATTCACATGTATTAGCCAAAATATATCCTGGACGCGTTGTGAAGCTGTGTTTCATAAATTATAGAAAGATTAAAAACCATAGGTATACTGTATACAAAGTCTCATTTAAATAACATCGAAATTAAAAAAATATACGTAAAATCAAATGTCAATAGACACTTCTTGGCTTAGACCGGAAGTCGGATTATTTATAAAATAAAAAAAATAAAATAGTACATATTGAGTAGTAAAATCTCGTTTATTTGATTAGGCGAACAAAACGTTTGCTCATTTCGATTGTATAGACTCTCTTAATGTCACTTTGGCCTTTAAAATGAAAAAAAAAAACAATTTAAATATTAAGAAGCGGATATTGCAATTTAATTAAATGTAAATGAACGTAGACGCGCACTCGGTGCGTTGGGACTACATTATCATGTAGAAATGTAGGATTTGGAATTATGAATGCCACTACAATGTTTACCAATTACCATGTCCCATTTTGGGTTCTTCTTTGATCACAGAATACTTTAATAATATTAACTGACTGGGTTGCAAGGTCCATTTACTATTTATGTAAATTTAAGCTGTGCCCCGCGTATATTTTCCATTACCGTGGGATTTCCGGGATAAAATCTCTGTACAAAATTTCATCGAAATCGGTTCAGCGTAATGAAGAGACAGACAGATAGTAACATACACAAAAAAAGAATTAGCGATATCGATCCCGCCTTTCATGCTTGTTGCTGTGACTAAAGAAATATTATATTTCATAATAGCCTCCCCGACCGATATGGTTATGGTGGCCTTTCTCAACAGAGACTAGCCACGAGATATACAGTGCCCAAGTGTTTGCGCAAACATAGGTACACTCTCTATTCCTTTCCTCTAATAACCTGAGAGGATGGCAGACCGACACGACCGTAGAGAGATCAGGCGCAGTACCGACGGCTTTACGAGTTCTGAGTTTACGAGTCTGCGAGGCACGGGCGGTATCTAACACCTCCAACTTTCAAGGTCGCTACGAAGATTATTTTGTTAAAAAATCTCAAAAACATTTTTTTAGCCCCGTCCGGGTATCGAAGAGACCAAGCACAGCAATACAAAGAGACCCCTCGGTATCCAGTCAAAGATGGCACTAGAGTAGTCGAAGATAAAACCACTAGACCAACTAGACAGTCATTGATGTGTAGACCCTGAATTTAACAGGAGCGAAACCACGGACAGAAAGTAGTAAAGATGTAAATGATGGTAAAAAAGAAAAACACTTCTCTTACATAAACTAACTTCTCGAACTTTTATGTATATTCTGAACTGTAAAATCGCTAGCATTGACTTTGTGTTAGAAAGCAGTTTCAGGGTGAAAATCGATGAAGAAAAATAATGTTCCAGTAAATCAAACTTCTTTGTTAGATAAATTGAACTTCCGCCACGTGCTGGACGGTTATTTTAATCTTATCCTTTTCTTTTATATCTATAAATTATGTTTCCAAATAAAATATTTTTGTAGTAGCTTGATTATAAAACAAATATAATGGAAAATAATTATGAAAGGTTTATTTAATGTTGCACCAGTCATTCGCCGAAATACCTCTTGTATTGCGGGGCTTGTTTACCTGATATAACAGCTTGATATTTCTCCGGTTGTGTCGGTCTTCCGTCCCATCTAGTTATGAGAGTAAAGGAATAGAGAGTTCACCTGTCTTCAAGTACATTCATGTACACTATTATACCTTCACTTGGTCAGGAGCATGAGTCCTTGTAAAATCTGGTAAAAATTAATTTATTATCTGTAACTATTTAAGTCTGAAAGTTTTAAACAACTAGGCACGTGCCAGTTAGGGTAGGGGCAGAGAACAGAACATTAAACCTCTTTTAATGTTCTGTGGGGCAAAGAGATTCTTTTTTCTTTTAAGAGATAAGCTAAGAACACAGTACTGTTACATAAAAATAATAAAGTAAGCTCTTAATGTTGTAACATTGCCAAATTTGAATTGAAGCTAACTTCAAAATGGGCAAGTAAGCTAACTCGCAAAATGGGCTTTAAAAATTTTCCATACATCACTTATAAATGTTTATTTAAGATCGGAATCGATGCGATCAAATAAAACGGAATTATAATATTTTAATTTTCATTAAATCCCTTTGAAAGCTACACGTGTCAGAGAGATTCAACGTACAATCATAATACAGTAATAACATCAATATGAAAATTGGGCCGTTTGTCATATCCACCGTAAATATATAATTTATTATTGGACACGTGTATTTAGTTACTAACTTAACTTATTAAAAAAAGATACAATTTTCGGGGGTCATTAACATCCTACGTACGTAGATGTAAATTCTTTATTGAGAGATATGTAAGAAAATTACTCAGAAGAATTTTATTTTTTCATTGCTTTCTTGATATTAATTGTACTAGCTGTGTTTCGCGTATATTTCCCGCCCCGTGGGAAAAATGTATCCTATGTCCTTTCTCGGAATTCAAGCTGTGTTTGTACAAAATTTTATACAAATCAGTTTAGACACAGACAGAGTTAGTTTCGCATTTGTAATATTAGTAAGGGCAACGATGACATCTTATTACATGGATACTATAGAAGTAGATTCAGAGAAATAAGAAAAAAATCAAAAATCTTGTTTACGATGATAATAATTAATAATAATCGAAGGGTGTTCTCAATTGGATTTGAGAATTAAAACATTAAGGCATGTAATAATTAGTAACTTGGTCAAAAAAACAACATAATCATTTACCTTCATATAAGTGAGGTCGGGTACAGATGGTCGAGCGAGTGTGCGAGAATATTTATACGTTTGTATGTTAGTATGTAAGTATATAAAAGTTGTTCGACGACAACTGGAGTATCGTTATCCGATCTTGATAAAATTTCGTAGACGAATAGCTTAGACAAAAGAAAATTTAAGCTTGAAGATGAACATAGACTATCTAATCTCGATAGACCAAGATTTTATAACAAGATTATAACAAGTACGTCATACTGAACAGATTTTGATAAAATTTTGTATATAGTTGGTCTCGTTGCTGGATTTGGATATCTTTTATAAATTGATCTAAAAACCCTGAAGTTAAGGCAACCGTGAGCAGAATCAAGCAGGCTATAATTAATTGGATATTTATATAAGTGCACGTGGGTTGCATGGATTCAGCTAGTAAGAATAAAAGTTGAAAATAATAAGTCAAACGTTATCAGTCTTAACGTACTTCCTATTGTTGGCGTGATAACGCGTGAGCCGAACTTATATGCCGAATGCATATACAAATAATTGACTGCCTTTAATACCAGTAAATTTCATTTAGATGTGTCTAATTTAATTATCTCCTTCATATATTTGTTGCTAGTTATAGATCCATAATAGGACACGTAAGAAAGCCTGAGGTAAAAAAGGGATGCATCTTTTAGAAAGTACGTAGTTACGTCGAAAACCTAAAATTAGAAATAACATTAAAGGGTGGAGTAGGTTTGAGGAAATTTTGAGTGAATATGCACTTAACCGCAACGCCCTTAATATTTTTAGTTGGAAGCAAAATAGAAACAGCACCAACAAAACCTAAAAGGAATATTATTCTTAAATGGTATAATAATCAAACTAAGATTATTTTACAACTGGAAACTTATATGGGAGGTAAAGATTTACGGCACCAACTTTTAGACGTCAGAAATGTACTAAATATTATTTGTGATAAATCAGCGACCCTTTTTCTTTAAAAGTATTATTTGTTTTGTGAAATATATCATACGTTCATGACCTGCGGCTACTTGCGCTGCGGTTTGACCAAAAGGTAGTTCCCGGACCCGTACTATAAAATAGTGAGTTATATAAAATTAATCATCATTGATACCTGCTTACAACAATTTTCTCTGGATTTTATTTATCTCTTTTGTCAAGTTGTTCATGCCTATATTTTTATGATGACAATTATGGATTTTGGAGTCCCCTATTAACCACATAGAATTTCTAGAATTTCTTGTCACCGTTAAAATTAAGGAACAGCATAACTAAAACGTAAGGTAAGGTAGGGCAAGGTTTGAAATTGATAATATTCATATATACCATATCCTCTCTCATTTGCCAGCAATAAACAATCACTAAACTTCATAACCAGATCGATTAGCAAGTTATTTGTAAAAACTTCTAAAGAAACAGGTTTAAAACTGAGATAATAACGAAGAGCATGGTTCTGCTCCTCACTAAGCACTGCAGTGTAACTTCACTGAAAATTAGTATAATTTATTTGAGATTATTATGGGCAAAATAAATCAACGCTTGATTAGTCCCGCTAATATCAACCGGCCTTGAGATATAAGGCATCGAGTTACTATCGAAATACGTCTTGCAATATTTTACGTTGCGCCCAGTATCGAATGCACATGCGTAAATGCGATAAAACCCTGAAATTATGACCTAAGTTCTGAACGTCATGAATTATGACTGCACGTGCTTCTTACGTTTGTAAGAAACGGATATTTCAGATTGTGCTCGTATGATAAGAAGTTGTCTTTATTTACAAGCAATAAAATTTATAATTGTAATTGTTTTTATTTCTTTATTCTATGACTATTCTTTGGTGTCAACAACATACAGTTTTGATTTAAATATTGCTGTTTCTTAGAATCGAAATGTACCAAATTTTTCGTGCGTCATTGTGTAAATTCTAAAATCTAATTTAATGAATATATGTAGATTCTGTAGAACAAGTAAAGTCAGAATTCCGGTACCATTAAAACCATAAATGGTAATTAAGCCAACGGGTTATAACGACAAATTAAATTCCGTAGTCAATCATTTTGTACATCGGGCTAAGCTTAGCCATTAGAAACAAAGACAGTTAAGTGAAAGATCTATTTCTTTCAGAACGAATAAGTATGCTAATCCGACTCCATTTATTGCAAACCACTTGATATAAAATAGACTATCCAATGCTTCGAAAAGATAAAATTGATAGCTGCTGGAATATTTAAAGAAAAGTTAATTATCAACATATATATCTACACAACGATGTCAAAATATGAGTAAGAATGAGACAAAATGTAACAGAATACTTTGACTAAACTTGGTGAATCATATGCTAAAAGTAAGGGATGCCGTGTAATTTTTATTACTCCTTTAAAAGTGACGTTCGAACACCACTCCCATTGCGAACTTACACTAGAATCCCATAAACATAAACACAATTTATTGTTATATATAGGTGTCAACGGTAACACTACACTAGTTTACAACATTGTTATTAGAATTAAATATCTATGTAGGTTTGTAGTTCAAACAAACTAGGCAAATGAAAAGTTACTTTTATGATTTGATCAGAAATTGGATAAAAATAATACGCCAAGAACATAATACTATAAGTGACACCACTTTTTGTATTCTTTCTTTTTTCTTTCACATTCTATCAAGTAATAAATGGAAATGTATGCATAATATATTCTAACTTTTTATGAGGACCTCTGAGAAAAATCTTGTAATAAGTCTGCGAAGAAATCACCTAAGGGTCCGTGAATTCAGTTTGGTTTATCATAATAACAGGAAAATGTAATATTCTTTTGTATTCAAAATACGGCTGTATTTATGTTTAATTAAAATTTAACGTTCCATTTTAGGGCAAATAAGACAAAACTTTTCAATGTAATTAAATGTTTCTAATTAGTTAGTGTAATTACATTTTGATTCGAGTTTTCGCAATATGTTTAAATTTTATAATTACTGTTAAATTAAATGGGTGGGTGATTAAGGAATAATGGGTTTTATTGAGTTCTGACAACATTCATTTGCAAATTTATATTTTCTTGTCATTAATTTACAATTGGAAATAACAGTGTTTATTTTACACGCATTGTATTATAGGTTTCTTGTATCTAAACCATGTAAAGCTGGGATCCCACAGTCCACCAGACAACAGGCATAACCTGTGTCAAACCGCCTGAGATGCCTGTCTCGGCCAGTACTGAGCTTTTCCACCTCGTAAGATCCTATGGTTCCCACTATACCAGACAGCAGTGCCGCAGGGAAAGCAGAAAGCAGGAAGAAAGCAGGCGGTGGGGCCCTAGTTTTAATTCACGTTGATAGATGTCCAAATATTTGCTTAGTGAAAATGACTGTTAAAATTTCTTCTTTTTTCTTTGCAAGAAGATGACACCTCATTTGAAACATTTAAAAACTGGCGTGTATTTAATTGACGCAAATATATCGAAGTGAAAATAGATGATGACGTGTATTTGAAGAAATATCTACTAAGGATCTAATTATTTATCGTTATACCGTCGGTTATGCAACATTGTAATTTATTTGATAAACATTGTTGTGTATCACGTTACTCTGACGTTGTTTCTATTGGCTTGTAATAAACAAGATTGTTCTATGTACTATGTAGCGAATAGGGTATGTGACCACGGCCGTTAAATTCCGTGAGATATAGAATACAAAGAATAACTTTGGATATCACTTTTATATGTATTCCCATTATTTCGCCTTCTGGATTAAGCTAGATCGATTTTGATGCTTCGAATGTATTACTTGTGTTATATGTCTAATGGAATTTAACGGCCGTGGTCACATCGCTATATAATATCCTATTCACTACATTGTAAATAGAGCGGCAAAGCTTGATTTATTTCACAGCTCCAATGGATTACCGGAACATTGATATTGATTTCAACGTACTAGCTCGAGGAGGTCCTGAGAATATCTCTAGACAGACAGACTGACAACGAAGTGATCCTATAAAGGTTTCCTTTTGCTTTTGAGGTAGCGAACACCTTACAGATTTACACACAGTCTATATTACTGTTTAGTATTCATATGAATATTTGGATAGCTTATGTTTATAATATGTATGCAAATGATATCAATATAAACTTGGCAAGGAGATGCACTTTCACGCACGAATTACGTGAATATTTCAATGTCTAAAATTAATCCATCACTCTCCTGTGAAGTAATGATTTAATAATGTAATAAATTGATTGTTCGTGTGACTGCCAGATTACTTACATTAACATATAATCGCTCAGTTTTAAGTTCGTCGCAAAACGGATGATTTACGTCCGTCCGTCTGTCATCATAGCTCTAATACAACTAAAACAAACTTTCTTAGAGTCGATGCGACAACTTTACACCTTTTTTACAAGAGATGAATGCCCGGGTGTTGCTTAGCTATCTTAATGAAAAAGGAAACAATATTTAATACTTTTAAGAAATAGTGCTATTCGGAGAAGTTATCAAGCACATAATGAACTTAATCTAACGTTATTTATACCCTTGAAGGGCGTTAAAATTAGATACTTACTATATACGTCAAAATAAATAGTATCATACTACAAACTTAAAAAAGAGGGTAGGAAATGCTCTTCTACACGATCTTTCAGGCGCGTGGCGATCCATGATCGTCTGGGTCAATATATCCTCGTTTCTTTGATTGTGCTTTGAGAAAGGGTTTTTAATTAGAAGATATCAAATGCTGCAAAAACCCAAACCCTGTGTTGGATGTTTGGTCTACGTTAAGGTTACCTTCCTAGACCAAACACCCGTGGATCTCTACGTCGGTGCTGAAGTACAAGTATTATAGTAAAAGAAGACGTTAAAGGAATTATTCAAATAATTTTTTTCTTGTTGTAAATAGTTTTGTCAAAGCCTAAGCTTTGGATGAATACACTTTTTTTGATTCTCGTAATTCAGTAATTTTGCAGGAAATTTTCAATTCAAAATTCGTGTATTCGAGAATAGTGACAGCACTTTATGTTTATTGCGCTTGGTACCATTTGGCAACAGAACAACTATGTGATGTACATACGGACAATATTACCAAACTGCTTTTTATTGTATGCGTGTTAAATAGGCCACAGATTAATTTATCTGCTAAATATTGGATCCAAAACTGAATAAATAATATGTTCAGCGTAGTAAACTTATAAAATAGTTTTATTACTACAAATGTATTTAATTTAATATAAGCATGTAAGAGTATAAATAAAAATGTATAGCCTTATAATATACTGTGTATATATGTGATATAATGTGTATACACATATCCCTTCAGTATTACTGAACCTTGATACTTATTAATAAAATATATTGTTGAATTCAATTATATATAAAAAAAAAACAAATTACAAACTTTGCACCGACTATGAACGTGTGGAGGAGAGTAAATTCCGGATAATGTTATAGTAAATACCTAAACAAATTGTACCTACGTACAATAATCTTGAAATCAATAAATGATTAACATTCCCGTAAATTAAAGAAAATATATTTATCCCCAATCCCCTTACCTAATTGATTTCCAAATTAAGGGAAGATGTACTTGAAAATCTTTAATTAGAAATGTTGAAGAAGCTTTCTACATGGGAGATTTTAAGCTGGTTTTTATCCTGCTTTTACGGAGAGACATTTGTTTCGTCACATTTTTAGCGTTCCGTGTTCATCTACTAAAATCTCTATTAAAGCTTCTAGGATAAATGACTTCTCCGTTCTTGCTAACTAAATATAGAGATAGAGCACTGAAATTAGTGTAGCTATCTGATTTCCGACTAAAATGTCTGACCTTAAATAATGATGACTTAATTAGGAAATAATTAGTCTATAAAAATATTTAATTAATCACTTTTATATTAATTTGTGCATTGACACGTGTACCTCCAATGGACATATTGCCTTTCTGACTTAATTTTGCTACAGTGCTGAACTGATATTAAACTAGTATAGTATTTTATTATCTGTGTTATAATGTATATGTATGCCAGCAAATACATTTGCACTTAATTATCTCTCGGGTATTATGAAAGTAAGTAAAACAGATCAAGAGCAGGATCGTTACGCTGATCACTGCAAGGGAATGATGCATTTGCTTATGCTTCAGAAATCAGATAAACAATTTGAATAAAACAGCTTTTTATGCCTTAGCAGGCAATGTATTTATCCCCAATCCCACCCGTGTGGAATACATGTGTCGCCACCCCATTCCTACCCGTGGGTGTCGTAAGAGACGACTAAGGGTATTTCTGCTGCATTACATCGTCAGCAAAAAAAAGCGAGCGCGCGCCGGAGAAATCACCACCCCCTAGTAGGAGATCGGTGTGCTGTGGACAGTGTGCTGTCAACTCCGGCCGACGTATCTTATCTCACATACCCCAGCTACACCTTAGAATCATGTGATGTGACAACCACAGTTCATGACCATAAGCAATAACAGTGTCAAGCAATAACAGATAAATTAAAATTTTTTTCAAATTCAAATATTTTATTTCATGAATGAAGGGATATATAATATTGCAATAAGTTTAAATACTCTTATTTCAAATTCGCGTGCATATTGTCAAAGAATTTCTGATGCTAAAGCCGGAATTTAGATAGCGAAATTAGTGACTGGAAATTACTAATTAACAATATTATTTTTGCCATTTCACGTGTGAACATCCAGTTTTATATAAATGCATGCATTATAGTTTCGCGACACCAGATAAGTTTTGTGCCATGCGGATATTTTTCATAAAAATAATGTTATGACACTAAATTCACAATGTATGTCTTTTGTTTTCGAAATTAAAAGCAAATACTTAAACTTTTAAGGATCTTGAATCGATAGAACCTAGGCAAAGTAGGGTTTCAGTTTGAGGGTGTCAAGGTTTTAAAAGATTCCTGCCTTATTTTGACTAATTTGCCTTGGTAAATAATAATTTATGCTTGTAAATTATAAATTTTTTAAATATTAAAAACGAATGTATCATGTGTGTAATGTGTATGTGTATCTTTTATCGCAATATACGTAGTCAATTAGTTAGTCAAGATCGAAATTTATAATATAGGTTAAATATTATATGCATGTGATACTATTTATTTGTCGATAATAAAGGTCAAGAACGCTCACTTTACAATACATATAATATTAAATCAATGTTTTAAATCAATAGTTCGATAAAATATCTTATTAATAATGATATTATGGAAATATTAATCATAATATCATTATAAAATATAATGACCGAGATAATTATTTGGTAAAAAATTAAAACCTCGTTATGTCTTATTTTCAGTCGTTTTAATCAGTCTCTCTCAATGTTTTTTGTAGTTGTTATTTTTTGGTTTAATAATTCAAAATGTGACCAAGTTTTTTCTGCTGAGTACCTTTAAAATTAAAAACTTATCAAGTAGTAGGAGAGTTTTTTTAGAAAAAAAAATGCTGTACGAACGATAGGTACGCAGTATATATTATAGTGCAAAAGTAAGTGCACAGGTGCACTCTTTATTCCTTCAGTCTCATATTCCGAAGGGACGGTAGGCCGACACGACCAGAGAGAGATCAAGCGCAGGACCGATGGTTTTACGTGTTCTCCTAGGTACTTGGTTATTCCGACACCGCTAACTCCCAGACTTAGAGCTACTATTGAGACTTTTTGTTAGAACAATCTCAATAACATTTTTTTGGCCCCACCGGAAACGAACCCGGGACTGTAATTTAAGATGCAACCACTAGACCACCGAGGCAGATGACATAATGAGAGACCAACGTTAAATGCAACTATGCAATAGATATCTATACTTCATCGTAAGGCGAGATTTGAACCTAAATCCTTTTCCTAAATGTTGCAAACTACGTCTCTACACAGAGAGTCTAAGAACGTTTGATGTAGCTGTTTATCTAATAATAATTTTTGCTTACAAATATTTGATAGGTACATAACATATCACATAAAGATTTAATAAGTAGGATGGTAATTTAATAGCCTTTGCACTATTATATAAGCACTACTATTACAAAAAAAGAAAACCTTTATCGATGGCGTCCGTCCTGCCGTGGAATGGAGGAAAACGAATAACGAAAATAAAGTTTATTATATCTACTAGACATTTATTTGAAAGATCAATGGGAGGTACTTATGTTATCATAGAATAACTGATTGTCTCAATCAAACACAATGATTTTTTTCTCATCTAGCTTAATATACTACCTAGATACTATTCTTAGGAAACAATGTAGATGTAGGCTTAAGAAATGCAGAATTACGGTAACTATCTCCTGAAACTAGCGTCACCGGTCCACCATCGGCCAGGTATAGCATAATAGCATCCAGGTCTACAATAAAAATAATTCTTGATAGAAATATATCATAAACATATAACAAAAAACCCTTTGAAAGATACAGACAATTAAATTGGTGGTTCTTTAAACCTTGCATTGCTATTTTAGTGCATTAAGAATTTAATTAATAATTGGTCTTTATCCATCAGGTAGTACTTTGGCTCCGATTGAAATCCATTTAAACACCTACTCTAACTGAACAAGCGATCCCTCATAAGTACGCCAAAGTTAATAGCTATGATGTGGGTGACTTCTATTTATAGATATCTTTAAATAAATTTATAAGCAGTGAATGGATGTCATTAAATATTTCCATTTATAAATCGTAGGAGCAATACCGATTTATAGTGGATTTATAAATTAGATGTCAAGTTTGATCGTTTATTTGCAGGTGATTTTATCACAATATCTCGTCCGGCATGGGCCAGGTTATCATAATTTTAAACTAAATCACACTCTGGCCTACATATTATGTGATTTTAATAGTCTGAGGGGATGCGCTAACTTTCTATGAGCGGAATAATATATATCAATCAATAGCAATATCAATCTTATTTCCTAAAAATATATAGGTCCACTGTTATACCAATAAACAGTGATAGTTACATGCCGGCGCGGCGTCAGCTCATTTGTCCTCAATTCTTGTACAAGATAGCTGTTTAGTCTAGACTCCTGAATTTAAATATATATTTAAAAATATACTTAACGTCACAATTAATTTAAATGAGTGAAATAACATGTTTATAATAACTAGCGAGTTGGCGACCCGTTGTGGCGCTTATAACGACTTTAATATGTATTTTATAATACATATAGTGTAATAGAAGAAGATTTTTTCTTGAATGAGTCTATTAAAAAACCGCATCAAAATCTGTTGGGTAGTATTAGAAATCAATGGATAAGTACAAAGCGGGAAGTGACTTTCTCTTATACTATATGTAGTGATTATTATAATTATAATGTATAGATGAGGTGATTGTTTATTCCTGATGATTTAATCTTAAAATTGGTCCATACCTAAAAATATTTAAAGAATATTATTTATTCAAATATGTTAAAATTTATGCATACTGATAACTATGATATGTATCGTTTTATTCAAGCCATACTTACGTTCAAAAATTAAGAATGATAAAAATATTTTTTCATTAATATTGATCTGAGAAAATGAACGAAACAGATTGAGTTGATAATCGAACATATTATTGATTTTATGTTGTTAAGTATTTAAAATCAAGCTTGGCCCCAGCATGTAGGTCAAGTCTGAATAATATTTTATGTATATAAAATTTTGCCTTATTGTTCTTTCATCTTTCGTCCATTCTCACATGTTCTTAAATATTTTTTCGAAAAAGCCTACTCGGAACCCCCTAATATTAATAAAAGCACAGATAATATAATACTATACTAGATAAAAGGAATAAATAATTAGAATTTATAATAAATTTCATTTAGTTGTCTTTTTTGTTCCTATAAAAAATAAGTAAAGCCTTCGGTTACTTTTTTGTTTTGATTAAAATTACACGTGTCCCAAAAGATGGCATTTTTAATTTTCACAGATGTACATATTATACGATAACATTTTAATATAAAAGAGTCCTCTGTTGAAACTAGCTCACAACTGGCAAATGAATAACATTGTAGAAAAGCTGTGTCAATTTCATGAATAAGGCAGTATCAGTTGGTATTAAGATATAACACTAGATGGCGCTATAATAAAAAATTATTAAAATCTAGGAAGTTATGACTGAAATTATAATAATTGGTAGAATCAATAATTAATTCAGAATTGTTTTATATTATTATCAGAGTAGTAGTAGTATTCCTAATATAATCGACTCGAGTCACGATGAACAAGAGTTATCAAATTGAAAACAAAAAATTGATAAAAAGACAATAGAAAAGAATAATAAAATAAATAATTTGTTCTACGCTTTTCAATTGGCGCGCTTGTTAATTGTGACTTGTGACGAAAATTTCTATGCGTGCGCGACTGTACGTCACGCTTTGCTCATACTCGTCAATTCGATGTAATTCCGAGCGGTCGTGTCTCTACAGGGCTCATTGTAGTTCGCACGAAAGCCCTAAAGTGTTCCTATTCAAATGTAGCCCATTCGTGTTGCTTACACTAAAAGCCATCATCTATATTTTGAGAGGAAATTCATGAAAATGTAAGTATCTTTTATTTTTCTGTCATTGGCAACAGATTGCACAATTCCGGAGAATAGGGTTTTTCACTGTAAATGTTGATAATAATTTATATGCCACGTTCAATAGACTACAATAATTATATTGTTTAATGCTTTGTGTATATAATACCAATAAGTTATGTGTCACAACTTTCTCTTGGCCTCTTGGTTTGTGATTTGGCGTAAATGATAATGTTTTTTATGCATTTGTTCTTTAAGTATTAGGATAGAGTATACGCTTTCTAATTAATCTTCAAACTATTATTTGAATGGAGTTTGAGGTATTTTATACTTGTATGAAATTCAATTGGGTACCGATAGAGTATCGTCTAGACATGGGGCACTTGACCCCATTCGGGTTTGTGTTCAAAGTGTCCCCACCTTAAATAAAAGACCACGTGGTCTGATATATTTAGACTGTGTCGAGAAGCAGCGGAAAAAACACAATAAAATACTTGGCTTGTTAGCTTTTGTTAACTATATAGATTTTGTATTTACGAATATAATATAGACGTTAACCAAAACGTCCTCGACATTACTAGCTAGCTAAACGTACAAAGAATTGTTATCAGCCTTGAATTAACTTCTCATTTTATGCAAACAGTGTATTGCTAGAGTATCATGGAATTTTATTACGATGACTTATTAATCAGAGGTGTCATGGAGTATCTATAGCGTGACTAAGGGGAGATAAGCCTCACACGATCGTGGAAAGAATAGATCTTATCTGTCCACAAATTCGGAGAACTTTGCCTTATTCCAAAAACCGATTTAACGAAAAAAATATACAAAATGAAACCCGCATAGATCCGGTATGTAAACAAAACATCGCGATTGCAGTCACTATCAATTTTATTTATAAAAATATATCACCTTCGACTCTTATTGCATCGGGCTATTTAAATGTAATTCTTGTAGACTACGATATGACATTTCAATTTTCAAAGAAAATAAAAGTATATGGCTTATATTGATTAAAAGACTTGTGTATTTAACAGTAGGTAGGTTTATGTATCGACGCGCTTATCTATCCAGTTCAAAAGGCTATGAATAAAATTACACGTGAAGAAGTTTTCTTGTCCTTGCCATGACTTAGTTAGTTAGTTAAGGAACACGTTCTGTGGAAATGATATGATAAATTGTGTACTTTAATTCAATATAAGAACGTTTTGTTTATTTAATAATATAATATGTACCTAGCCGTAAAAATGGTTTATTGAACAATTAAATAAATTAATTGTGGTTGAAAGGCCAGCATTTAATTATATAAATAGAAAAAAACATGAATTTTATTTCAGTTATATATTTTATAATCTAGATCTATTTTTCGTATACGATATAAAGTTTTATAGATTCAAAGTTACATTTACACTATATCGTAATACTGCCAAAATAAATTATGGACATCACGAATATCTATGGGTCGGTGAACTCTGGTACTGTATACCGTAGAGCCCCAAGTCTCTTTATTACACTTAGATATAAGGCCAATACCACCTAAAATGTTTAATTTATTACGTTGTGTTAAATGTCCAGGAATATTTTTTTTTATTAAATTTAATATTTGTACACATATAGTGTCTCTGATATATCTCTACAAGACTAAGATACTGTACGAATGAAAATTATATCTATGTAGAAAATATAGATTTGTTGACCCGCAATTAATATAGTCTATAACTATAAATACACTTAAATAAATATTTAAAGACAAAAATTAATGACAAATAACGGTGATGCGGTTGCACAGTAACCTACTTTAATTAAATCGAGTGGACTGATTTTAATAACTAGTAATTAGTTTTATGGCGACAGTTTCATAACATGACTCACTGGCATCCAATTAGGTATTGTAAGTGGAATGCAATACGGAAAACATTGCTTTATTCTAGTGTGCATCTATTACTGCAGGAAATTACCATCTGAATAGAAATAGTGTCATTTAAGATGGTACAAAAATTACTTGTCAGTTTGTTACTGCTAATTTTTCTCTCCTCTTTTTTCTTTCCTCTTTTTTCATTAAACCAGTTCAAACGGTTTCAACGATCAATTCGGATAATACCCTTGATATTTACAATAAGATCATCGATATTCAGCGAGTACAGTTTACACCAAATTTATTTTATAGTCCTTGTCCATTTAAAATAACTAAAGAAGAATTTTTAAAATACACTTTATTAATAATGAATATTTTAGTGGTAGATGTCTTGCAATTTGGCGTATGCCAATTGCCAACGTTTTGACTAAATTATCAGAAACCGCAGATAAAACTAAACCATGACTCAATATTGACTACAAAATTCCCAAATTATAAAGATATTTAGCGTGTTCTACACCCAAACATAGTTCGTTACTATCTTATTCAGCAACTACACCAGTACATCATGTTATTAATATTGTATAGGAATATTCCAGAAATGAAATATTTCTATTAGTTAGCCCGCCGTTTATCTGATAGACTTATCTGTTTTGACCGCAAATAATGGTGTTTCGATTTTTATTGTGATATTTATTAGGTTAAGTCAAGTCAACAAGAGCATATTATTTTTCAGTCGTACTCTAAGTTCCAATTTATTACTTTTGATTGATTCAATAATTGATTGAGTCTCAAATTCTACCTATATTCGGACATTTACATCTCGTCTGTTCATAACTGACTCAAAAAAATAACATTATTTCTACGTATAATATAGTATTATATTATCTGTGGTATAATACTACCGTAGCTCTTAGGGCTTCGCTTAACATTTTTTCATACGTAGTGAAGATTTCATTTTCAATGTTAATAAACATGGCAAATTATGAAACGGCTACGTGGCGTAATAGGGAAATTCCGTTTCAAAGAACCTTCAAAAATATTGCTATATTTAATTTTAAATAGCACTTTAGGTAACATAACAATCGTCATTAGATATTTGAAAAATTATATTTATGGAAATGAAGAATGTTAACAAATTTTGATTTTTAGCTTTTCATATTGTTTTTTTTAACTAAAAAATACTGTTGGAAAAATTATTTTGTTACGTCAATTAGTTTTTGATTTATAAGCGAAACAAATTGTAATCGCCCGACGCGGCGATTGCGGCGGTGTGACGTCATAAAACAGACAGCTCATGCGCTCGCTATAGCGCTCCCCACACGTACTATATTGCTGCGAAGGAGCGCGGCCCGCGCGGCGTCTGTTTTGTGACGTCACAAGCGGTCACGTGACTTTAGGGGAACTCGAAAGTTTAGAAGCTTATAAAATGAAAACTACTTGGTATTTTTGACTGCAACAAAAAACAGTGTATTTGTATAGGTACAAGCTATACAGTAACAAACTTTCAACCTATTTGGCATACCTAGTAACATTCTCCATTGTAAGTACGTACCTACATTCGTAACAATTGTTAAGCATAGAAACATGACAAGATATTTAAAAATAATCACGTGTGACACGTTTTCGTAAATTAAAAAGCAGGAACGTGTCATGCTAAACTAAAATTAAATTAATACCGTTTATTTAGCAATTCTGTGACTTATTTAATATACGCTAACTTCAGAATCATAGTCGCATTCAATGAACGCACACATATATGTAAAACAAACAATTTATGTAATATCAAATTCAGTGACAAAAACTATTGTGTAACGTGGGTGAATTTATTAAATATTGTTTATCAAACTTTCCATCGCATGTTGGTAATATCTGTTTTATAATTTATTGATAGTATTTAAAACAATATGAATTCATAATAATAACATTTTTTTATTATATAATTCTATATTTTAAAATATTTTTTTACATTTATTATACAAAGATAAAATATATTTAATCCGAAACTATTCATATCTGCATATGAATAGTTTCGTCCTGTAATGAGTGAAACACCTCTTGGGGGCTGATAATCTATAAAAAATCGAATTTATGTCTTGAGAAAAAAGCACCGTTTCTGGGACATTAAGGATTCTGTAGTTTTGTTCATAATTCAAAACTTTCTGTCCTCTATGCATAGAAACATTCATATATTTTTAAAAGAAAACCACTTCACTAAGTTCCACAAAGATTATTTTTT
>LQNK01000098.1:608985-630239 GCA_001586405.1 Phoebis sennae
GAGCGTTAAATTAAATACATATAATTAATGTCATATTTTTTTTATAACAACTATGTTCATTTTGTAGTCTACGCTAGCGAAGCCGCGGGCAAAAGCTAGTCTATAATAAATATATAAAAATGAATTGCTGTTCGTTAGTCTCGCTAAAACTCGAGAACGGCTGAACGGATTTATCTCATTTTGGTTTTGAATTATTCGTGGAGGTCTAGGGAAGGTTTAAAAGGTGAGAAAAATTCGAATAATTGCCGGGAATTGCCAGGGCACGCGAGCGAAGCCGCGGGCGGAGAGCTAGTAATGAATAAAGATTTATCATTCTTCTTTCTTGTTAATTTGTACACTGAATAAATCAAGATGTAGGTCCATCGAGTAGTAACAATACATAAAATAAATAATCTATACATAGATTATAAAAATAATAATGAAATAGACCTCCTTTGCCATTATGAAATATTATTTGCTAACACGTGTGAATAAATTCTAAACAGGTGTATGGTATTTAGAATTTTTAGTATGCATATTAAGTCAATTATAAATAACAATTCGTTTGTTCTTACTTCACGTTCAATTAAAATATTTTCTTTTGTCTCCGATTATTGGGCGTCCATACAAAATGAATTGGTTTTAAATAATTAAAAGTAAATATTAAAACTTTCTAGATTTATGTAAACCTACATTTTATACAAAAGTATAACACAATACTAAACTAATAAGATCTTGTAGATAGTTCTATTTCACGTTTTTTTGGTATGGACGGTTAATTTCAACAAGGGGTTGTGTTTGTGTAGATAAAAGAAATAATGGCCATAGTCTATACTATAATTTTTGTTACGTAGTGTTTGCCTTAAAATAAAAGAGTTAACACGAAATTGATTGATCGTGTAGAAAATTAATATTTAAATAAGGCAAATGGACTATTTTAAGCACATCTTTTGACTTTGAGCGATATAATAACCAGGAAAATTAAAAAAATAATATGTTATTTCGTCAACATCTTACATAATTTCACTAGAATATGGGATTTCACTATCAAACAGAAGAAAGTGCTAGAAATTGATAATTTATTACGTCGTATGTGTAATGTGCAATTTACAAACTACTATCTTTATCAAATAGTGTCGGCAGATGGCAGATTTCGAGATATTGCTAGAACACGCGTCTGTTATCAGGTAGATAGCTCGACCACCGCGGAGTGCCGGTGACCGTTCATCTCATGTGCAGTCTATATGGTTTATTTACATTTCGCGAATCGATTGTTGATGTTAGAGAGCGTATACAACCACAGACAGTAACGAATCGTATAACACAACCAATATTGAGGCCGTAGTTTATAAAACGACTTTTATATGGAAAGTAAAAGTGTATGAAAAACTATATTATGCATAAATAAATAAATATATTTTCTTTATGCATCGTAAATACATAGAATTTAATTTAATTTATTAGTACTATTTTAAGTGTTGTGTCAGTGAGACCCATCTAGACGTGTAGTTTGTATCTTGGGCCTCAGAGTACAGGGATCTTTACAGATTTACACATTACTAAAGATATTTCAACTAGAGAATACTATTCAACCACTGCTTTTAAAAGAACTACTATAAGAATAACACAGAAATTTTCTTTAAATATTTTTATTATATTTGGATTATTTTATTGATTATCTTCAATGCATTCCAAGGTCTTGTAATATGCGTGTCATAAAATATATTGGACGTTGGTATTAATTATAACGCTTTACTTTATACGTAGTTTATCTATACTCATATAATATTAGATAGAGATTAGAGTTGTTTGTATTATAATGTATTCTGATGTAATGAAAAACTACAATTTTTAAGACAATTAAACAAAAATCAATAACTATTCTCATATAGAGTATAACAATAATTAAGAATATTTGATGTTTGCAAATGTGTACTCTCCCTTACCTGTTATATGATATTATGTTTAATGCGGGCGGCACCGCCACTTGAAGCCACCATAACCATTATGTTATTAGCTGTTAACAAAGACATTCAGTGGTATCAAGATGTTGTTGCCATGGCGATTAGCACTACTGTTATCACGAGATGATTATGTAGCGTTGGACAGCCATTATCAGCATTGCTGTGAAGAAATAAATGTTCAATGTTAATGAGATTTATAAAAAAATGGTGTTTTTATAATGAACAAAATTTATAAAAACAAAATGTTTTGATTGTCTTGTTCGCAGCTAGTATGAATGTTATAAAATCAACAAAGATTTTGCTAAAATTCATTTGATGGTAAAATTAAATAAACATTACATAATGTTCAATTTCCTACATATTATGGCCTGATTTAATTCTGAAATTGATGTAAATCATCAACAAAAACTGTAATAAAACATTTTACATGCGTGTGTTTAAAATATAATGCTAATTTGCTTACTTAAAACTGGGTCGAATTATAAACAATCTCGACGTTGTGTGCACGTGAATGAGAATTATTTCACTTGTTGTATTAGTAATAACAATAGAAAATATTATTAAATATATTCTTACGTGAAACAGTTACGTATAAAAGCATATTGTAAGTGTTTTGAAGACGGAGGCCAACATCAGACCTTGGTAAGACCGTCGTTTTTTTTAATTTTAACGAGTAATGTCTCTTAAAAATAATCTTTAAATTGTAGTTACATTATGCAGAGACAAAAATCGTACAATAAATCGGTTTTGATAAAGTGAACTTTTTTATGAACTGTTTATTTTCAGCATTATTGATTGGTTTACGTATAATTAACGTTAAAATGATGTAATACACAACTGTAGTGAAAGAATGAGAAATATATACAAAAAATGTATAATTTTAACAATGACAATGGTAAAAAGCAAAATGTAGAGTTGTGTAATATGGAAAATCCCATAAGATAAATTTTTCTAAACCAAAGAACTAATAAGTCAATTCTAATAATTATGTACGTACTCATATATTAACATTTGCATTTGAAAGCACTACCAATATTATTTAGAGGTTTTTCCGTGTTAGTACCGTGAAATGCTCAAGGTATAATTTGTGCGTTAATATTTTTGTCATTTAAGAAACAAAAGACATACATTAAATAAACATTCATAATTATTGTTTTGTTATAGATCGGCCGCGGTCTGAATAAGTGATTCGACCATCGCCACCAGAAAACCACCAGTCCTATCCCGATGGGTTGAGTACGCCGACTATTTGTGTTTGTGGGCACACCACTGACGCTGTAAGTATACATTTATTTTTACTCTATAATACCAAGACTGTTGATTACAGTACAGTACATTGGGTGGCCTTATCAATTAGCAATGATGACCCTGCCAGGCAGATGCGCAGAAAGTATTAAAAGGTAAAAGAGGCCCCAAGATTACTCGTAATATTAATAAATAGTAAATGTATTATTATAATTACAATGTGTCACATTGAGTCCCAATAAAATGTATCTCTTTACAATTTGCAATTGTCGGTGTTGGTGTCTTCTACAAGTTTCAATCAAATGTTAAACAGTTTTGTCTCAACATGAGTAGTACAGTACTACAAAATTGTTTACTAGACACTACTACATTTAATTGATAATGAAGACGATTAGACAAGGAAGTCTGTGGTCGCAACAAATTCTTAAATACATTTATAACTAAACGGGGTATAAAGAATCTGTTAGCTTTGCGTTTTAAAATGGACGCACTGTAATGTTCGGGTCTTGTAAGAAGGGGCCTTTTTTAATAAAACACTTCCAGTTGACTTATAGTATCTATTATTAATAAAATTAATAAACGACAGAGCTGTGTCGGCAAATGGGCGCTGCACAGAGACTTAATTGTAAAGGTGATTGATTAAGAACTAACTTACTATGAGGGTGGAGGGCACTTATATTCTATACTAATTACATTTACATTAATTATCCTATCGCTTTAACAAAAGTTCAATGTTCAACAGATAAAATATGTTCTCAGGAATCTAAATCACTGTACAAACTACATAATATTTGTTGACCATTATAATTACTAGAATTGAAAGATAAAAGCATTACAGCACGAGTTACATCAAAGACCTTTGGCTATCAATTAAAGACACGCTCCAAGAGACGGAATTGTTTACAATAAGTACACTAATTAAGTCTCGGACTTGGGTTCGTCGAACTTTGTTCCAGTCACTGCGGCTCACCATGCAAATGTCACTGTTGAGGAAATACGTTCCTTTGATATCTTGGAATTGGTTTTATTTTCTTATTTAATGGTATTAAATTCAGTGTCAATAGATTAATAAAATGTAATTTAGCTAATGGTCTATTTGTATACAAAATTTCATGAAGATCCGTAAAATAATTACGGCGTGATTAAAATACAAACATCCAAATATTATATATTGTGTGTATAGGAAATACACAAATTTCCTATTCGAGCTTCTAATGATTTTGGTGGTGTATTTATGTTGAATAAAAAATGTTTACACTATTCAAATATCAAAGCTTTCACATTTCAAAGTTAAAACATTGGTGAGGTTTGTAGGAAGTAGAATAGGATATAAGAAATCAAAACCGAAATATTATAACTTTATTGTACTGTAGGAACTGTATGTACTAGACGAAATGATATTTCGTACACAAATAATTTTCCATGTTTGTGATCAGTTACAATATTTGATGCAAGAAATGCCGGTGGCTCCTAAATTTAGAAAACGTAATAACTAAAAATGGCCGATGCTTAATTTTGACTTGATAAAAATATAAACAAGAACTTTAAAGAAGAATAAGAATGTTATTACGGTAGGAGGCATAATGACTTGAATATTTATAGGAAAGAAATTAATACAGTTTGTTTATTATTGCATTAAACCGGTATTACTTAACATGAATTATTTGCTTCATTCTTGGATTGATTCTAGTTTACCAATAATAACCCTTAAGAAAATAAGAAGAATTATATATTCAAAGAAGGGAACGAGGGAGGGCAATGAACTTCGGACATTCCCTATGCGTTCAATGCACCAGGCGAACGCATGTTTACCATTTCATACCGGGATCGATTTCTTTACCGCGTGTTACACTAATGAGTGGCAATTAATAATTATTACTTATTTTCAATAGACGCTATTAATGATAAATTATACATTAAAGATAACGGCGTTAATATTGCATAAATGGCTTGATACGCGATGATTATTGGAATTTTATCGACGCGACACTTTTATCATCACTACATAGTATAAAACAAAGTCGCTTTTTCTGTCATGTGTCATGTTGTATGTCCCTATGAACGCTCAAATCTTTAAAACTACGCAACGGATTTTGATGCGGTTTTTTTTAATAGATAGAGTAACTCATGAGGAAGGTTTTTATCAGCATTGCACCCGTGCGAAGCCGGGGCGGGTCGCTAGTTTCTTATATTATTAACTCAGTTTTAAAAATCTGTCTGTCGCGGCAATAGCGATAAATAATAAATATGTCATACATATATACACACATACAGAAAAATAATGGAACCGTCGACCAAAAATAATTTAAAATTTGTTGCTATTATAAAACGCGCATTAAATCAAAAACAAAAAGTATTCTCAGTATTGTCTAAGTAAAGTCAAGCGAGGCATCTAAAGAATGTCGGTATGCATCTACCTGCGGCTGGCTGGACTCAGACGATGAGAGGCGACATTCAAACGCCTTTTTGCACAAATATTTGTGGTCACGCCCAGAATATACGACTATTTCACGATGTGCAGCTAATCATTGCGTTACTCATAATAAAGTAGAACGTTAACGGAGTATAAATTGCCTTGACTTACTGAAATACTTAGATTTACTTTGTGTGATTAATTATTCAATTTTTTTTACCGCTCTGCACAAAACTTTGAACATTGACCTAACTAACTACTAAAACTAACTACAAAAATTATACCACTATATGTTATCCGTAGATTTGTATAGCTGAAATATTTTCATTTAATTAAAATCTTATTCTGTTGAATGTTAATGAGGTCTAAGTATAAAATTCCCAGCTTTGATGTGCAATGATACAGAGTAATATAACGACTTTCACTGAGCCGCTATTAGCGATTATTACCTACCTTTCACCGAGGTCATAAGTCGCCAACAAAATCTAAATTCACTGAATCTCTAAAGGTAATCAATTACGATTTGTATAACGTTCAACAGTGTTTGTTAAGGTTCAACAGTGGACAGAAAAAGGCTAAGGCGATGATACACAAACAAATATTCACTCTTTATATATAAGTATAAATAATTATTAAAAGCTGCGTTATGTGTTTACAGCGGCAAAATCAAACATATTAATTAAAACTTCAGACGTAAGTTTTCAATACTGGATTTTATCGACTGTTAGATTGTCCGTCATAACTTGTATAACTAAAGGAAAAATTATATCAGATTTTTTTACATATAATACACAAAGAATATCAATAAATACAAGTTTTCAATGTAAATTTTAACTTGCAAAGAAAGTAAACTGATGCCTAATGAAATAAATATGATAATAAATATTAATGAATTTATTACGAGCTTTTTAAATTGTCATTTTTTTATTATAGGGGTAATAAAAAATGACAAATGAAAGTACTAGAGAGCAATGTTTGCCTGTTTTTATTAATAGAAAATAAAAACAGTTTCGTAGTTTGAAATCATAGACGGAGTAAAAAGTAAGGAAATAATATTTATCCTATTTTTATAGCATGTATTACGCAAGCTGGTTATTTGAAGTGCAGGGTCTATAAATATTACAGTTGGTACTTTATATTATGATGAACGTCAGAGCTTAAGTGCAAATACCGCCACTAAACTTATCTGCTAGAAATAGTAGGTACTTACCCACGCAAACAACATTCATTGATTTTGGTAGATTTATTGATACATATTTATTCTATTGACGTAATGGCTTCTCCGTAAGTTAGCAGACAGTCAGCAAAATATACGAAAACAACACCGAATAGAATTTCAATTATTTGCACGTTTTAAGACTCGATGACGTCTTATCTCAATACTTTGATACTATTTAATGCGTTTCGAAGTATTTATGTAATTTTAAATGATACAGTAATTTGTGTAACATTACTTTACGTTGTTGCTATGAAATCTTTTTGTATGCGTTGTATTATATTTGCTATAATTAAAAATTTATACTTTCATGAAATAAAAATCAATATCATTATAGATTGGATATACTGAGATCATTAGACTGCGAGAGACCTTTGGTAATTTTAACAGACGCAAATGAATGTTTGTTTTAAAAATTATGTTATTTACATTTGCGTGCAAATCCGTCAATAATATTTCCACATTAAATAAATACGGGCATGTGCTCGTCAAAAATATGTTTTACATGAGAACATCATCATAAAATTCCTAAAAGCAAATGCTCTGGCTCGGTTCAGTATTGATTTACTTGAGATATGTTTACGTATTCGGCGGACGTCCTTTTGAAATTTCGTATTGGATATTAATAAGACTAGTTGTTACAATTCGCGTTTTTAGGGAACAGACGCTCCGATATACTACTCGTGTTTGTAATAAATCTCCACGCATTTCTTATGTGCGAAGTCTCGATGGAATCAGTTGTAGACTGGCTTTCCTTACAAAAATATTAAAACGTGTTAAATAATGTATGAAATTTCGTAAAATTTTCCTTACCAACGAATAAGTGGTTGATGGAGATAGTAATGATTGATATCGGGTGACTGAAACCCCAGCTTACATTACGTCAGAAACGTCATATCAGGTAAGGAAGAAACTTATCACTTTATTTGTGTTTGTATTAGCATATCCGTGATATACTTGTGATATTTTCCGAAAGCATGTCATATGATACTACTTTAAAAAATGGCAATTTATTAGTTTAAGGATATAGTAGATAAGACTAAAATCTTGTTTATCCCTCTCTTTATTGTTTTAATTCATAATTGTAAATTCAGGAGACAGTGAAACAAACATCACTAAATAAATATCTATACTAAATTAATTGTCGTTTATCGTATTTTTTTTTCCTGAGATTAAAAGCAGTGGGTAACGTACCCATACGTTCAATAAATCATTATTCAGCATTCTATTTTATTTCATTCATTATTAAGCCGGGTTGGTTGTATAATAATATGTTATGTATGTAAAAATCTCTTCTGGTTTTTGTATATAGGAAAACGTATAAACGAAAAAATTGAAAGATGATAATCGTAATGTTTTATTTCTAGATCATTTTGAAAAAACTTTTTGTAGCATAAATGAAATACATCCGCAATGCCAGAAGCCTCGCGAGTGTGCTACCAGCCCTTTAAGTGGGAGTAGGTTCTTCTCTTGAAGGTCCCCATGTCGTAGATGTCTATTTACGAAATGAGGACCTTGAATCTTATGTTACAAAGTAACTGAAGACCCAGGAGTAAACTTTTAATAAACTTCATAAAATTCTCTTCTCTTACTTTTACATCTCGTCTAGAAATTGATAAAAAATTACTTTATAAAATTAATTTAATGCAAATACAAAGAAACAGGTGAAGCTAAAAATAAACGCGTGTAAAAATCGTCATATCATGCATTGATTATTTTTTGCTGCGTATGAAGTTTAATTTCAATGACATAATGTAAGGAAGCGTAATACGACCGATGTGGCCTAGTTACCATGGCGCTACCTTCTTGCTGATGAGTGATGACACAAGCCGCTCGGATTACCCTGCGGTCATTATCAATTTATCACTATCCGTTCGTGATACTAACATAACGATATGATTTATCGGTTAATATACGAAATTTTTTAATTAATAATATTACAATAAAAAAAATGGAAAACAGGGAGAAAACATACCGATTAACGTTAGATACATATGTACTTATTAGATTTTTAAAGATATGAAGGTATTTTCGAAATTAAGTTCTTACCGCCTCAAATATAAGTAACCTTTTTTTAATTCCACATTATGCATATTAAACTATTGATTACAATATATAAAATAAACAAAGGTTGCCAAGTGCACTTACACTTGTTACCTTAGTGCGTAATGATTACTTTCATCGTATCAATATCCCTATTGTATAAAATAACTACAAAATATGCAATTCCTTTGCGTCGGCGAAAAACACGATCTTACACGTGTTTTTAAGCCTAATATTATAGTTTTTACTCTATCAATATTATAATATCATTGTTTAAAGAATGGTATACATGCGATAGGGCACGTTTGACTATAAAATCGGAAACTATTATCACGAATACAATGTACAACAAAAGGAAGAATTTACTTTGTAGTGACTTTACTGCCTGTTAAAGTTTTATACCAACTATGTACATATATGTAAAACAAAGACGGGTTTTTTACAACACTTAAAACTCGAGATCTGCTGGACCTATTCGGCCGAAAATTCGTAGGGAGTTTAGGACCAGGAGAATGACATAGGATAGAATTTGGAAATACCACGGTAACGGACTATACACGGGGGTGAAACGGCGGGGCACAGCTAGTTTATTTAAGGAATTTGAACATGTTCTACTAAGCCTTATTATTATTATAGCGACGTTACCATTAGTTCGTATTCTTGAAAGCATATCAAATTCAAACAATATTTATGCAACCTGAAAATTTTATTATTAGTTTTGATAATGTTAAGTACCAAGAAATCTGAAAACATCATAATAACACTTTCACGAATTATCATAATTTATGAGAGCTTTGAAACCCCGAAACATAAAATTAGCCCATTTATCTTAAGCCTCTGTTATATGAAAGTATAATTTATTACTGTTTTTAAAACATGAACTCGAAGTAGGTCCCACATATCTTCTTAAATCGATCAAAAATATTACCCATATACAAGTCAAAACAAACTTGTTCCTAAAACAAATTTATGTTAAAATATATAGGTAGAGCCACTTCCTTCGATTTCAGGGAATCGATATAATTTAAGGCACGGCATAAAATTTATCCCAATAATGTACTTCTTGGCGTTTTACCAAAACTTACAATGTTTAGATTCAGGTGTTTATTGTAAGAGTAATAATAATACCGATATTTGTTTGTATTTGAACAAAACATCGTTCACGTTATCATCAAAGTAATTCTAATAGAATTTCTCGTAGAATCACACTGACCTTCGCGGCACTTTATTATTATTTATAGATGCGGAAGATGCATTTATCTCATCGTTTGAAGTTTAAGGCCTTTTTATTATTAGATAAGTACTTATTTGCTCAGCAACTTTGTCAATCCTTATCTACATATTATACGAGACTAGGCAAATTTCTATTACGGATATCCTCATAAGAATTTAGAATAGGAAAACGCTCAATTATTATAATAACTACCAATTCGATAATACATTTCCTTGTTACTAAACTTCTCTCTTCCTCGTTTTTGACATCGAATTGTAGCAATTTAAAACAATATAATTGTTTCAGCTACGATAATATCAATAATTTAATAACAATCGAAATGTGCATATCGGTTATAATCAAATTTGTGATTTGTGGGAGTATATTTATAACGCCAAACTCATGTAAATGGATCATAAATTAAAGATTTGGCGTTGTTCTCAACGCGATTCTAAAAGTACGTAAACCTGAGTCTTTATGTAGGATCCTCAAGCCGGGATTTATACAAAGTATCTGGTGGATTGTGTTTATCATTAGGTGATTGTTCGAGCCGATCCACGTGTAGCAGTAAAGTGTATGATTTCAGTTATTGCCAGCTATAGGCTTTTCAACTCCTTGGCTCATAATATGCCAAGTCTAGTCTAGGCGAGCCGTGTTTATCAGTGTTAGTGATACCAATGTTCTTTGAAAATGTAGAACAATTTTTGGTTTATTAGGAACGTGGAATAGAAAGGTAACTCATGCAACTATTATTCACCGTTAAGTTTTTAATTTTTACTATAGATTTATATTTGGATTGACCAATTTAAATTTTTATTTATTCGTGTAGTTTTATGTAGTATCCATTAGATATCCAAATTATTAATTATCATAATATTTTAAATATTTCAAACAAATAAAGGTCAAATACAAAAGTTTAAATTCAATTTATTGCTATTGTGTCGTATTGAGAAGTAATTACTGACATCCGTTTATATGACCAGCCTTTTGTGTTCTGTCAATCAAAACAACATGTTCACCGAGGTCCGAATCCAGGACCTCTCGTTGTAACGGTAACACGCTAACCACTCTACAACGACGCTATCGGCTCATAATTATACATAGAGCGTAGATAAATTCTTAGAAATTAATCTCAGTTTTCTATTGTCTTATTAGGATAGGTACAGCATTTATTTACGTGTTTATATATCTTACAATAGATGTACAGTGACTTAGATAGAGATAAAACAAGCGAACCTTAAACATTAGAGTATCTTTTATTGATACTATGATAAGACTGTCAACCGACTACTGTACCTAGCTTACAATTATTAATCAGTGTTTGCTACATCACTCGAACAAAACATTTGTGGTTGCATCTTCGCACATCTCACTTTTGTAGAAATCTTAAATTTACCTATCTTCGGAGTTTAATTTGTGTTCCAGTGATTGGATGCGAAAAGACCGATTGTAAGGTGAAAAATTTTTTGTTTATTTTTTATTAGCGTTCTAATGAAAACTCATTTATTTGTATTTACTGTGTTTTCAAGAATTGCTCATACGTGGATGTTGACGTTTATTGTCACAACTATTAGAAGACTCAAACACCCGTATTTAGAAACGCTACTATAAGTTCTCATAACGCTCAGGGCCCCACAAACCTATTCAAAGACGATACTTGAGTGGGGTTTGTCGCCTGGCGTTTAAATTAAGGCTTATTGATTTGAATTAAGGAATTGTCATTTGGAACGCATTAAGAAATGTCTTACTTCACATAGTATTACTAATTTACGTATACATAAGCAACGAGATATTATTCCTGGTAAACAGGGAAGGATACCATTCAGTAGCATTCTGTGTTCATTCATTTTACATGCGACGATAAAAGTTTCCGTAATTATTTAAATACCGGTCATGAGCAGCAAGAAGTTCAATATTTACCAAGACGATATACTGATATAGACATCTGCGTACGGGTTACATGTGTTATGATCTAAACAAAATGTCTTAACCAAAGTATCTATTATAAGTGAAAAATAAACCACCAATAATCATTATTGTTGGAAGTATTTTATAGCACAAAAAGACAAACATTCATCATACTTACAATTTCTAGTTGTAATTCGGTTATAACTACTGTATTTAAGCAACGTTGTTGTATGTGACGTTTCTAATAAAAGCTTTCTATTGTTCTAGGGTTAAGAAAAAGTGAATAAAGCAAACGTGTGAAACGCACAAAATATATCACAAGCATATCAAATGGTTCCGCTAGCACCCGGCGGAGAGAAGGCACCGTGATACCGCGTCATTACAACATCTTTGATGGTCGCTCTCCCATTGGAGAAAATCATCTACACACACTGTCACTTCATTGTTATTAAATTCCTTAACATCTTCTTTATTTCATAATCTTTTCGTCATATTTTAATCATCATGAGCAAAATTTTGAAAGTAGTTGGCGCCTCCTGGCTGCAAACTAAAATAAGCTCCTATATCTTGGGGTTTTTGGGAATTCTCGCTATATTGGCGTTGTTCGTTGGACAAATTGAGAGGTAATTAAACCTATTTTTTACTTAATTTTATGAATGCAGTAAAAATCAAATAAGATATTTTTGTATCATAAATTAAATGTATTTCATAAGGAAATATAAGTCTTTGTGATATATTGTAGAATTCAAGAAGACGGAAACTATTCAGCCACCGTATTTTATTCCGAGAAGACTGGGTACAGCATCGAGTATTGGGGCCAAAGTAACGATCTCAATGACATCCCGAGAGGCGTCGCCAGAGGTCACTTTAGAGGCGACATAGACACTACAGGGTAATGCAAATTGTAATGTTCCTATTGTTCTTAGCTTTACTTCACTGCCCGTTTGAATGGAGTTATGTGTTTGGAGTAAAATTACGTACTTAGATATTTAGTTCCGTCTTACTAAAGTTACGGTTAGCAGTTATTTTTTATAAATTTGTGTAATAAACAATATTTGTTTCATTCGTCCCTTTATTCTGTTAGACTTCTACTGATCGAGACTCCGAAATCAAGTTATAATGGCATATAGCTATAATTGAATCTAAAACGATTTGCTCCTTCATGTCACCTTATTTTACGATTCAAAAAATGTTAACCCAATAATTTCATATTTTAACTACGCCGTAGTTTAACCATACTGTTTATTATTGCAGATGGTCGTTACTAGAAGTAGAAACAAACAGTTCCTATCCCGACGAGGTTCAAGCGTACGCAGCTGGTATTGTCGAAGGGGCACTCACCTGGTACCTCATCCATACACATCTGGAGAACACCATCCGCGCCCAGTGCGAGGACCGGCCTATTGAGAAACAATGCGATAAACTAAGAGATGCTTTGGACAAATCCGCTAATATTTGGAAGACGTATGCTGCGGATAGGAGCGCTACGGATCCGTTTTGGCATCACGTAAGTTTTTTTTATATAAGTAATTTTTATTAGCAGTAAAAACTACAAACTAATGGAAATTTCGCCGTTTAAGAAGAATAGATATACTTAGGTATAAACTTTCGAGAGATACGCGCGTGCGATAGATCCTTTACCTAGGTATTAGGTGTACCATAATAAATTTATACTGAAAGTAACCCGCTTCACAAGATTTTATTGTTATAAGTAAATAAGTATATTTATAAGTTATGAATTATGACTTTTTAAAATTCAAACATATTGCTTATATTTTTACAGGTATCGTTACATTACACACAAATTGGCGGTATTCTCACTGGATGGAAGCATGGCGTAGAGAGAAGTCAGAATGAATACGAAACAGACATTTCAGATCTTTACTGGCTGAACTCCATCGCGGAGGTTGCCGAAATCCAACAAAAACTTAACATTTCCTTAGAAGACCCTACAGTTAACATGCTCCCTAGCTTATCCAGCGCGTTTGTTAGAATCGTGAATGACACAGAAGATGAAACGGCAAAGAAACTTTATATGGCACATAATACAGCTGCAAGGTGAGTTCAAAAATAGCACTAAACTGTAAGGATAAATAGCATAATATTATTAGCTGTTATTACTGCAAACTTCTACTCTCCTAATTCCGCTATCATTATACCTTGTTACTTGTATTACTATTGCACCGAATAATGAGAAGAGATGTAAAAGTGAATGTTCTGAATTACCAATCATTCTATATAAAAACGCAAAAGGAACTACACGTATGGTATCTAAGTATATCTTTATATGGATAGATATCATCTATCACATACAAATTAAACTAGAGCTTCATTTGATTCACTATTAGTCATCATATTCACAATAAATGAATCTATAAATCAAGTTATCTAACAAAACAAATGACTATTCCCTTCCAGTTACTCATCAATGACTCGTATAATGAAACGGTACAAATTGAACTATCACACCATGTCTAAAGATAGCACACTAGCGCCAGGAAAAACCGTTGATTTCTCGAGCTACCCCGGCTCCATCACTAGTCAGGACGAATTCTACGTAATCAAAGGAAATAATCACAGAATCGCAGTCGCAGGAACAACAATAAAAAATTACAACTCGAAACTATGGAAGGATGTTAACATTACTGAACAGGTGTGTAGAGTGTGGTTTCCGGTTAATTTACGATTATGCACAGAATGTAACTGACGAAGTCATTGATTGCATTAGAATATCGCGCAACAAGTATTTGTTTATGGTATATGTACTTACGCAATATTTTTTTGTCCAAAATATTATTTTAACTCACAGCTGTTGCACGCAATTACGTTTGAGTAATTTGTGGATAACGTGATTGGCTGCACAGTAATGGCAATGTATACAATAATATATATATTATATACTTTGTACTGTGCATCTGTTTGTTTTCCCTAATAAAGAAAAAATAAAAATAAATCCCAGATCTTTTCAGATAGAAATTTACGCTACTATTATAAAGAGGAAAATATGATTGTTTATTTGGTTGTAATGAATAGGCTTAAAACTCCTGGATCGATTTAAAAAAAATTTTCATCATTTGAAAGCTACATTATCCACGCGTAACATAAGGCTATATTTTATAGGCTGCTTATAAATAACATTATTGCTACGGGAACTAATTAACTTATTTTAAAAATCCCTACACTTTGAGAAAGTTAGCAATAAGTAAATAAAGTAAATATGTAAGTGTTTACAGATATTTTTTTTAAACATGGCTTAATTATACGTCATAAGTAGGCATGGCAGTAAAATAATATCTTTTAAATAAATATAATAAATTGTAGGTCCCAATCGGCCCCCGTATCACCGCCGCAAACCACCTCGCTACAAACGTCAGTTCCTGGACACATGTGTTGGCCACTAGCAACTCTGGAACAGCCTGCAAGCAATGGCTGGTTTTGGACTACAATAAGTTCGACCAGCTACAAACCCACCAGGATGATGATGTGCAGGATACGAAGGAAGTCATTACAGAGACTAAAGTTAACTAGTAAGTACTTATACCGAGTGATTGTAGTAGGTTGATTGATAGAAATGAATATGCAATAAAAATTATTCCGATTTTTTTTTTAATCTTATAATTCTACACTAGGTAGATTTATTTTTTACTAACTACCATTTTTGGTTCCCTGGTGTGACGAGAAAAACGAATTTAAGGGAAAACTTTGAATGCAATTTCTTTTATATTGAAAAAAAACAAAGGAATGTTTCTTTGGGTAAACTTTTCTATCCACATTTTTAAGAGTTTTTCCCGTTCAACTTGCACAGAGGTAGTGGGGCTTAAATGAGCGAATTTAATTCGAATATGTACTCGTGTGGAGCATCAAATAAAAGGCCTCAATTTTTATGTTTTAACGAATGTTCAGAAATAAACATTGGGTTAAGCTTTCAAAAGTTATATACCTAACTTTAATACTTGTAGGTATCTTAACATTATGCATTTGTCCACAGCGATACCCGTCACACGGTAGTGCACCGCGCGGGTAAAGGCTACACCAAGGGCTTGTTCTGGCTCGTGGAGCAGGTCCCCGGCAGGACGCACTCTGCAGACCTCTCTGATGTACTGCTGGAACAAACGTACTGGGCTTCCTTTGGGCTTCCTCATTTTAAAGTAAGTTTATACATGTCGCAGTAAGATAGATAAAGCCGTAATATAGTTATATTCCTTGAGATATAATTATGGAGACTAATTCGGACAACACTACGCTTTAATTTGATATGCATCTTCGAGCTTACAAATTTTACGGTTTACCTTCCTTAAAAGTATTTTCATGTAGACTTGTAGATCTTTAGTCTTAGGACACCTTAACTTTCTCTTTATTTATATTTTTTAATATTTGTATTATAACTGTATGGAAATATTTTACACTAGCTGTACCCCGCGGTTTCACCCGCGTAACTTCTGATTAAATGACAACTCCGGGATTAAAAGTAGCCTATATGTTATTCTAAACCCTTATCTATATGTGTACCAAGTTTCATCATAATCGGTTCAGTAGTTTTTGCGTGAAAGAGTAACAAACATCCATACATCCATACTTACAAACTTTCGCCTTTATAATAGTAGTAGGATTGTGAGAGGATTTTTTTTATGGAAATTCTACGTAAAATGAGATTATTACATACGAATATAGTTAGATGTATATATGATGATATTGTATACCACAATACAATCAATACTAAAACATTGACTAAAATATCAGCCTTTTACCGCTCCTAATTTTTGACCCTCTAATAATTGCGACACTGTTTTTTTTAATTATTATAAAGTATAAAATATATTTAAAAAAATACATAATCAATTAATAAATCCACCTTTTTATTTAAGGACATAACCGAGATCACGCGAGTAAACAAAATGGAAGAAATGTACGGCAAACTATTCTCAGAATCCGATGCACCACGAGCTGTGACTTTCAAACGAGGCTATAAAAATGCTACTTCCTTGGAAAGCATCTTAAAACTAATGAGACTGAACAATATCACAGCTAACATATCCAGCGACGATACTTGTGAGAAGAGGAAGTGTCTTTTTGAGGAGATTGGGTATTCTGTGCCCGGAGTGCGAGGCGATTTGGTCAGAAAATTCAAAGAAGCATATGGAGTCATAGACACAAAAGTAGTGCGTGGTAAGTCATCAAGATTGTTAATATAATTTGTGTGAATAAGTAACAATTTTTTTTTTTTACCATCTCGTTAACTTTTTTAGTTTTTGGATCTTTGACGATTTTGATCTGCTCCGTATTTTTTTCTATTCAATGTTTTTGAAACAAATACTAATGACTTTCAATCACTGATATTGGTACAAAAGCTATATAAAACTCTTTTAAAAATTGTTTGACTAAAAAATTATACAATTTTTTTCAGGTATTACAAACAACGCCACCTTACAATTAGTCGCCATTTCGAGTCCGCCATTCACCGAGCCAAACACTACCAAAATCCCAGTCAACAAAGGAAACATCGCCACAATTTACACCGACAAATTCGACGATGTGCCCATGCTTAACGGCCTTGAGATCCGAGACCTTGTGAAACAACGGCGCCAAGAAGAAGAGGAGAAAACCTTGAAAATGCTGAACAAAGACGTCATCAAACCCTTCCAATGGTCAGAAAGCGAATTCGAGGATCAAGCGCATGAAGGGTTACCCGATATATGGAATTTTGGACCCTTCGCTCCTAATTGGTCTTGGTGAATCTCTAGCAAAATAACACTCATCATAATATTAAATACGCTCAAATACAAATAAGTGCCTGTTGAATGCGAATGCAGATCCGTCCACTGTGTTACTATTATTCGATCAGTTAAATGTTCAATTTGTTTTACGATTACCAAGAAAACATTATAGAACCCACAATTTATCATTCGGCTCGTGTAGTTCATTCTGTCATAATTTTTAAATAATTTAATTTTAATGTCGAACTAGGTACGATACCAATAATTTATAATGCGTAATTTGTCTTAATTCCTGTGTTTGTCCAATCTATGTCTTGTATGTTCTAGAAAAATATTTTATATGTATTTTACAAACGTTGAAACATGAATGTCTTAATAAAAATGAAGTGACTGAAGTTAGATGAAATATTATTTCGATTTTTATTCCCGAAATAAATGTTTAAACCATAAATTTGGTATTTTTATTACTATAAGATTGTAATCAACATATTTCGCAATACTTTTTTTCAATATGCTCTGCAAGACCGTAGACGTGGTTTGGCGTTATGAGTGGATAATATAGCACCTGTAGATAGAGGACCTTATGACGCGGCTCAGAGAAATTTGTTTCCGGGATATTCCATTCTCAATGAAAAAGTCGCAAAACATGAAGTTTGAGTTAGATCTTTCTTTTAAAAAATTATCCGTGCCCCCCCTGAAATCATAGTTTAATATTCGGTAATCTATGCATCCAAGGATATGATTATAAAACAGTCTACATTTCAGGCTTGCCACCAATAAAAGGAAAAATGAGTGTATTTTTTTAATTTTCGAAAATGTTGAATATTTCCAAATTCAAGGAACCTTTATTTTATATATACGATTCAACAAATACACACTTAAAACTGGCACAGTCATAAAATAAAATAAAGTACCTAGAACCTAGATTATCCCTTTCAGCAATAATGACCTTCTGTGTATACTAAGCATCTTAGAACTCTTAACAGATGAGGAGTGATGTGGCTTCTAACATCAGCAACACTAAATTGCAAATCCGGATGCAATTAACTGATTTAAATAAGAAAACTTAGAAAATAATCCATGTGTATCTATAATCTTCGAGTTTCCGGTTTCTCTGGTTTCTCATCATAAGATCATCGAATTACAAAAATGGAACCCCCTCGAGCAATAAGAGTTACAAAATTGATTCATAAAAAATAATATATTTAAAAGTTAATTTCAAGTAATTATTCTTAGGACTTTTATCGTTAAAAAAAGACTCATAATAAAACAATTATTTCATTTTCAATTCTGAAAATATAGTGAAGATACCATTTCAGAACCTTAATAAAACAGATAAGATATTTCTATATTCTTTTTTTTTCACCACGTTAGCTTAAACGCAGGGAAAAACTAAACAAAACATGATATAAGAGTTAATATTTATTTCAAAACAGTTCGAGAAAATCATTTCATTTGCAGTTTAACCAAAGGAATTTTTCTTATTATGAAATATATATTTTCTGAACCACCTAACGTCCTCTATTTACAGGCGTTATATTATTTACCGTGATTATCCTCTCGTAACGCCACATTCTGTGTAGTATATAGTTAATAGTATATGTATTTATAAACGGGGAATTCCAAAAAATATAATAAATATGGCAATACCGTTTTTGGTTGACGGTGACAGCGACAACGACAGGTGACTATTGACATGACAGATTTGTTTGTTTGGTTTATTTTGTGAGTCATAGTAAATTAAATTTAAAGATTAATGTTTTTATTCTAATAAACAAACAATTAGGTGCACAGTATAATCCAAATAATTTTGTTTAAAGACTACCTTTATATCAAAATGAATTTTTTCAAAAAAGCACCAACTGTCAAAGGTATTTATTATATTATAATTTTAAATAACATTAGTTTGTTACCAAATTTCAAAGATAAACATTAGCCGATAAATTGCAGAACAGCAAAGGCAAAATGATCGAGAACTGCGTAAAGCAAGCAGAGACTTGGAACGAGATAAAGCAGCTTTGGAAAGAGAAGAAAAGAAATTGGTAAGCAATAGATATAATCTTGAATCATTGCTTCATTGCAACCTGTTGAATCACTTCAAGATGTATAAACATATGATGCTAAAGACATGTCCTAATTTATGCTAAATAATGTCTTTAGCATCTATATTCATTCTAGATTAAAAAACATAATTGTTATTATTTTAATATTGTTTATTCTATTTATCCACTTTTCTGCTAATGCATTGAAATGAACCTCAATTTTATTATATTTCTTTTATATTCACAGGAAATGGAAATAAAGAAAATGGCCAAGGAAGGTAACAATGCAGGTTGTAAGATTCTTGCTAAACAATTAGTACAGTTAAGGAATCAGAAAACTAGAATATATTCGGCAAATAGCAAGGTAAATTTTTTTTAGTGGTATTCATTGATTAGTTATTAATAATTAGTAATTATAGTAAACAATGCATTTATATACATATATGTTATTGTTAATGGGCTTGAGTTTGTCTCCCAAATCAAGAAAATTTGGTTGTGTTGTATTATTTACAGGATATAGGATATAACAGAATAACATTCAAGTGTAATGAATATTATAAGTTTGTCATTCAAGTGTATTTGTCACTTGACTATTACACTTTGTTGTGTTGTATCGAGATCTCAACGAGGCATTTGCAAAATTGTGGCACAACACTCATTAATAAAAAGACTCCACTTGTAATGTTGAGATATTTGAAAATGTTTACTTTATTTGATTATATTTAAAACAAATTAATTTCATCTTTCATTTCTAGATATCAAGTGTACAAATTCACAATAAAGCCATGGGTGCAAATATCGCAATTGCTGGTGCCATGGGAACGACTGCCAAGACAATGGGCAACATGAACAAGATCATGAATCCACAGCAGATAGCCAGGGATATGGAGGCGTTTAAACACGCTAATGCTAAGATGGATATGACTGATGAAATGAGTAAGTTGATACAATTTGTAACATTTTTCATTTCATTTCATTTTGAGCCTGTAATGTCCCACTGCTAGGCAAAGGCTCCCTTTCCCTCTTCCAATCCTTCCTGTTTTGGGCTATAGTGGTCCAGTCTTTTTGGACTGAATCATGTTCGTCCCACCATCTCCTTTTGGGCCTGTCGTCTCTTGTTAGGGATCCACTGAGTGGTGATTTTTGCCCACAACTCATCGGACATGTGGCATACATGGCCTGCCCAATTCTATTTGAGCTGATCAACTTTGCGAGAAATGTCATATATTTGAGTTTTGGAATGCAGTATTTCATTTCTAACACGGTCAGACAGTTGGACATATCATGATTAAAAGAAATTTATGAAAAATCTTATATTTTATAGCTAATCTTTTTAGACAGCACTGATCTTGAGCTATGTATTTACTTGAAACAGTTATAGTTATTTAATTATTTCTTAATTATTAATTATCACAACCCATTGATTCATGTTAATTAATAATATTCAAAGAATGAAAAACTGTTGCTCTATGTTGCATAATTATACTGTTCCTACTTTAACACATACATTAGTTTGG
>LQNK01000098.1:631414-643794 GCA_001586405.1 Phoebis sennae
GTTGTACACCATTTTTAAAAAACATCTGACTCGTTTTACAAACGACAGTTTTGGTCTTTTAACTTAACTATACACGATTCATATCTAATGAAGGCACCTGAACATGTTAGATGGGACTGTAGGGGCTCGAGGAGCAAATCAAATTGTCTGTGGCACTTCTGCAACAGTATGCCATCGAAAGTAAAAGAACTATTTTTTTATTTAGATACTTGTGATGGCCAAAACAAAAACAATGCTGTGGCAATGATGATCATGTTTTTGTTACATAACTATCCGACGCTGCCAAAGGTAAACCACAAATTCTTTATCAGTGGGCACATATGGAATGTGACTCTGACTGAAATTCTTTAAAAATAATACAATTCGTAATTATAAAAATTTAAATTGTATTATGGAAGTAAATATCCTCTTCTGTAAGTAATTAATTATTATATAATGGATTGAAAAATTGGTGTAATAGGTCGGTTTGTTGACAAGAAATATTTAATAATTTCACGATTTTCTATTTTAATTTCTGTGTGAAATGGGTCTGAAACAAACAATCTCTTCTACTAAATGTTTTCCCGAGAATTGCAAAAGTATGTGATAATGTTTTTTTTCTTAGGTTTGTCAGTGATTTACTACATTTTAGGCTTCCAAATTGGTGTTAAAACAGAAATTATAAAAACTTTCGTTAACTTATCTTGTTCTATGTCACAATTACTTCATTCAAAGATTAAAATTGTACTAAATATTTAAACGACAATATTTCCTAATATTTTAGATATTCAAATTGTATTATTGTAAGGTGTATGGTATATTGTCATTTAGACCTTCCAATAGCGCGGGGAATCGTTAAACTCTCTTAATATTAGTTATTAACAACATGGCTTGATTTGAATATAAGGTATTATCCCCAATCAAATATTATTTTTAATATCCAACAGTAATAACGTTTTTTCATTAAATTAAACATTATTCACCCCTATTCAGAAGGTGAATAAGATGATAAATGTAAGTGAATAAGTTGACAACTCGGTGAATAAGTTGATAACTAGCTGGTGAACGAATTGACAAGTCTATTATTACGCTATCTATGGAAAATTTAGTTTTTTTATTATGATCATTTAAAAGAGGACACAAAATAACATTAGAAATAACAGAAACACTTATGTTAAACTAATTAACTGATTTACCAGACGACGTCAAAGTTTAAAATTGCTGCCCTGTAAAATTGCTATTTTAGAGATATCAACATATTCACGCCAGCCACGGATATTATTTATAGGATATAACAGAAAAATGATCAAGTGTAATTAATATTAAAAGTAAGTCAGTTAATTTGACATTTAAGTGTATTTGTCACTTGTCTATTACACTGTGTTGTGCTACATTGTGGTCACAATGGGACATTGGCAAAATTGTGGCATAGCCCTGTCATTAATAAAAAAACTCCACTTGTAATGTTGAGATGTTTGAAAATGTGAAGTTTATTTGATCACATTAAAAAAAAAATAATTTCATCTTTCATTTCTAGATATCAAGTGTACAAATTCACAATAAAGCCATGGGGGCAAATATCGCAATTGCTGGTGCCATGGGAACGACTGCCAAGACAATGGGCAACATGCACAAGATCATGAATCCACAGCAGATAGCCAGGGATATGGAGGCGTTTAAACATGCTAATGCTAAGATGGATATGACTGATGAAATGAGTAAGTTTATACAATTTGAATCATGTCATAATTAAAAGAAATTAATGGAAAATCTTATATTTTATTAGACAGCATTGATCTTGAGCTATGTATTTACTTAAAACAGTTTCAGTTATTTGCTTATTTGTTAATTATTAATTAACACAACCCATTGATTCATGTTTAATATTAATATTCAAAGAATGAAAAACTGTTGCTCTATGTTGCATATACTGTTCCTACTTTAACACATACATTACTTACTTACTTAATCAGCCCGGAGGCACCCAGAGTTGGGTATAGGCCTCTTCATGTGCACGCCAGTTCACTCTGTCTCGCACTATGCGCATCCATTTTTTGCCTAAGATCTTAGCTATGTCGTCAGCCCACCTAGTGGGCTGGCGACCAACATTCCTCCTTCCAGTCCAGGGCCGCCATTCAAGGATCTAGCACATACATTAGTTCGGTCAAAATACTAAAAAATTAACAGTCTGTTTTATGTACTAAACATTTGTGGGACTCTATCTTTAAGGCTCAACCAAGGTATATTTATACTGAAATCGCCAGTTGTAATTCACAATTTTATTTTAGTTTCAGACACATTAGATGATATAATGAATGAATCGGGAGATGAGGAAGAAACTGAAGGAATCATTAACCAAGTACTTGATGAAATTGGCATTGAAGTCAGCGGAAAGGTAAGACTTACATTGTGATTTAAATATTAGGAAATAACTTTACGAGATACATGTTACAAGGGTGTAAAAAGTTCCGAAAACATATCAATATTGTTTACATCTTAGGAACCATATTTTATTTTTTTGCATTCTATCCAAAAAACAATCTATGTTACTAAATATGGCACATCCTTGCAGAATAAAATTTTTACTTCTTTATCTTTTAAATACAAAAGTACTAATAAACGATTCTATTGATTTTGATTATTTGATTTAAATTATGTAATTGTTTTATTTGTTTAATTTAATTATTTTGATTTGTCTTCTTATTTTATTGTAATACATTTTATGATTTTAGATGGCGAATGCACCCTCTGTGTCGAGAAGTAAAATCGGAGAATCGACGACAGACGCTGACAAAGAAATTATGGCGCAGCTTGCGAAACTTAAATCATAAAACTTTATGTAATATTATGTCAAGGATTTAATGCTATTGTGGGATGTTGTTGTTATTGCTGATTTTTATAGAATTAAATATTTAAAAACTTTTGTTTATACATGAAGCGCTATATGATTTAAATTAAGAAAATCGAAGTTTTTTTGACTTTCAAAATATCTGAAAGCTATTAAATGTTAAATCAGTTAATTATTTTGGCAAATGTTTTAATCGCGATTTTTTTAGATACCTATTATAAAGTAAGAAGTTAGATAATATAAGATTGAATGTATATAATAAAACCATAAATTATTGTGATATGTAAATATGGTAATAAATATGGTTGTCTTATACGTGCATTTTAATTCAACATTGGTTTTATCTATACTAATATTATACAGAGGAAAGATTTGATTTTCGTTTGTTTGTTCGAATTGCATAGGCCCCGAAACTACTGGACCGAGTTTGTTTTAAACCCGACAAAGGACATACGAGATATACGCGGTAGAAACCGCGGAGTTCAGCTAGTTAACAATAATTGGACTAATACCTTTGAAAACGAACGGACATCCTAATAAGCTAAATAAAAAAGTTTTTCAAGATATGCTAAAAAGTGGGAAACTCAGGAAAAATACCACACTTATATATCTTGAATAAAATGTTTAAAGACTATACTGTATAGCAGTGGTTCTCAACCAGTGGTCCGCTGAAGAAATAAAACAGTTTGGGGATGGTTTCAATTTCGTCCCGCTTGCAAGCGAGATTCACGTTTAAAACGAATTTGTGAAAAAAAACTTGCATTGTGGTCGCTGCTGACGATAATGCAATAAAAGTGGTTCTGGGCCAAGAAAAGGTTGGGAGCGCCTGCATTATAGAAATAAAATCGAGGAATATGTATAATAAAAAAAATATTTTTTACTTACTCATAAACTCGTACGTAATTAAAACCTTTGACATAGTCAAAGGTCGAACATAGGTTCGAACATACTTAACAGGAAATTAATTCATATCAATCTTCATTTAATATTTGAAACATTACTGTAAAATGATGGGTAATATTCAGGGAAGCGCTTTCATAACTAACTTCTTGTGTCCTTGAGCTGTTGTGATGTGCAATTGAAATTCAAGGCATAACGATCATTTGCTTAAAATTTTAATGAACCTCGACACAAATTTACACTTTATGTTTACTTTCCCCATAATGTCGTCGACAACTAGCTTTTAACGACAACCCTTAATTTGTTACCTGTCGTTTTGTTAACTTTTCTAAATTATTACACTTTAACTTTGTCGCATTGGCAAAGAGACTGTTGTTAGATATAGACGTTGTAAAGAGCTATTTTGAAATGATCCCTGATCATCTGTTCGAGGAAGGGATTAATAATTCCCTGCTGCTTAATGATATGAAGCATATCCAAAAGAATCGAGACGTTTACGAAAAATTCCCAAGAGATTATGTAAGAAACATTTTTAATTTTGTACTTACTTTTATTGTTTTTATATATATTCAAACCATGCAATGTATATTCATACATCTTATTTTTTATAGCATAGAATACTAATTGAAATAATTTACGAGTCTTGGTCCTTCGATCAAATTAACAATCGGATATATATACCTGTTTAAAATGTACAAATAATAATTCATTGTTACAGTAGTGAATAGATAGATGGAAATTAATATCCTACTGTGTTTGTAATCACATTTTCTGCACACTGATCACGGCTATGCAAAATTATCATTTAGATTTTAGATAAATATTCCATGCTTGGAACGGTTGTGTTCAACGAACAGTGATTTTTATTTTTGCCAGGAACGTGCAAAACGCAACATGCTCTCTTCTCAAGATGGGGATACTTGTGAAATACACGACCAATTTTACCGGGACCACAAATTGCTATTGGTACTTTTTAGAGCTCTAGCTGTAATGCCGATCACCCGATCACGACCAGGTATTGCCTTTATTTTGTAATGGTTTGCCATTATCGCTTGGAAATTCTGGCTTTCACACTTTATAGTTATTTTCATGAGGTATGACACTGGTATATTTTTATCCATTTCATTCATTTGACTATTGAAGCAAATATTTGGTAAGTGTTTGGACCCCTCAGTAACCTAGACAGAGGCAGAATAATGTAAGAATATCGTAAAGTATTAATAAACAAGCATGTGAAAATAATATTTTTTGCATTTATATGCATGATTTTGCATTTCAGGAACGATAACATTTAGTTGGCGATCAAGAGCCACAGCTTATGCAATTTGTTTTTACATAATTACAACGTTCATCGTATTATTTGTTGGCTATGAACGAATTATGATACTCCGATCTATCAGAAAGTTTGACGATTACATTTATGCCGTGCTTTTCGTTGCATTTCTTGTTCCACATTTTTGGATACCCTTCGTTGGTTGGGGGGTGGCGCATCAAGTGGCTATCTATAAAACAAGCTGGGGTAAATTCCAAGTAAGTAAATGATTTCTCATTATAATGTCACATTAAGAGAAGTATCCTGTGAGATATTTTGCTAATATTTGCCTCTTCCGTTGAAACATTGAAAGATAAATTGATAAATCTATGAAGTCATATATTAATATTGTTGATGAATTTACGTAAATAAAGACCAGGGGCAACAAATATTACGTTTATTGGTAAGTGTGCTAGATTTTCGTTTAAATCTATCTCTGAATGTAAACACAGACATTATAATTATATTAATTATACAGTATCTATGTACTATTGGCGTACAACAATATATTAAATCAGGCATAAATTCAATTATTTCGTTTGTTGTAGGTGAGGTACTATCGGGTTACGGGAGAAAATCTACAATTTCCAAACTTAAGGACGACAATTGTGATTATAAGTGTTGGGTGTTTGTTACTAGCTGTATGTTTTCTCCTAAGCCTGTGCGCATTATTGGATGGATTCTTGTTGCGTCATACGGCAGCTTATTTTCATATTATAACAATGATTAATATGAATTGCGCACTCTGGTACATTAACTGTAGAGGAATAAAGACAGCGTCTCAGAGTTTATCAAATTGCTTTCGTAGGGTAGGTAACTCACAAAATAGATAGGTACCGAATTCAAACTCGTGTAATTCACTTTTCATACGTATGCAAATGTATGACATGATGTATCAGACTATTCCAATGTAACCCGAGATCGCGTGTCGGTGAACGATCCCTATGTGTGTGTGTTGCTCGAGTGTACTTTGGATGGAATTTGACTTTTGTACCTATCTATGTTATGCTATATTTAAAAGTACAGCGACAAAGGTATAATAAATAGTAAATAAGTTAGTTAACAAAATATGGCGGCAGACATTTTTCTCTTATTTTAAATTTTTCATAATTTTTCAACTTATAATAAAAATCTACAATCCTTTATTGATGGATAATGTACCGGAAAAAAATTCTTAAAGTTCTTTTTTCTAATCATATTTACAAAAAGTGTATAAGTTCGCCATGAGTACTTATTTATGCGAATGCATCCAAACAGAACGTAAAAAGTTGTGTTAAAACTTTCTTGTTTAAAAAACAAATTGAAATAACAAAATAGCGTTTAAACGTTTTCCTTTGTTAGAATAAATAAAACATAGCACTGTGCACATTGCAAACACGAAACAACGCACCCTATTTCACAATAGGATAAATTAAAGTAACCGTTTATTTTAAAAATTTAAAAGGATATGAGCTCTTTTCAAGCTACGCACACAAAATCCACTTAAATTTATTTTATCATGTTATAAATTATAATGCTTACTTTTTTCGAACAGTTATGCAGGACAATTGTTTATTAATTGATCATAATCGAAATTGGAGAATTTCCAAAATCTTTCAACTAAGTACAATAATATACTTCACAAACGATGACCTACGTCGAATCCAACGTTTACGACAAAAACATTTCCCTAACTTTTATATTATTTTGACTGCGTCGTTGGTCTAATGGATGCGTCTTTTTATAGATCGAGAGGGTGGGTTCGATTCCCGGGTGGTTTCCAAAAGTGTTAAGTTTTTCCAATAAAAAAATCTTTGGTAGTATCTAAGTCGGCAGTACCGGTGCACCCAGATTCCTTGTATTTAGTAATCTCTCTCCGAAATGGGATGGGAATAAAAGATGCCGGCCACCATTCACCGTATTTCGCTAGGTGCAAAGTAGGTGGAGGGGAACCGTGAATCGACCGCAGCGCTCACCGTGTCACAAAAAGCAACTTACAGCGGACCATTTGTCACTTTTTACAATTTATTTCTTTAATAATCAATATACCATTGGAAATAATTGTTTGTTTATTGTTTTTCGTAATGACAGTAAGCTATTTGACATTTCTAAGCCCGCTATAATGGCAACCGCTAGTTGGCGTTGTCATCGTGCACCTTGCCAATACTGCCGCCGATCTTTTGGTGGGGGGGAGAGTAATCAGTAATTACACCCACCGATGTGAGACTCTTTTATTGCTGAAGAAGTTATGCACCAGAATTACCCTGTGACACCTGTTAGGACACCATCGGGTAGGAATGGGGTAGCGACACACGTATTTTAAACCGTCGCCACACGGGTCAAATGTTTTAATTCTGTGTTCAAAATTTTACTCAATATTGAATTACCAAAACTGGATTATTTTGTTTTCTTTTATAAATATCCAATTCGTATAGGTATCGGATTAAAAGTACGTGGAATTTTTTTGGTAAACAAAATAATTATCCTCCAAGAGATTTTTCACTCATTACAGGACATACTTTATATTTTAATATTTAGCGCATACATCTCTAATAAATAAAAATATGAAAAGATGGAAAATATAGTACGTAAATAAAGAAAACACGAGTCTGACGAGATTATGTCTTACTTTGCTTCACAGGGCTTTGGATTTTATATGTTCTTCCATTTCTTTTTACCTGTATACGATGTTAGACTAACCCGATCTTCACCTTAAATTCACTTTTGCGAAATACATGTGCAAGGTTTATTTAAATATTTTAAAATTTTACATACGTATCATATTTCTAGAGTTTGAAGTAAAATGTAAATCTTTTCATTGATGTACGCAGTTATTATTTTTTCCATTTTGCTTATAAATAGGATATGAATACCCTTTAATTACTCCTTTACAAACATTTGTGTCTCGTAGTTTTGATTTAAAAAGTCATTTTGTTAATATCTTAGGCAGGTGAATGAGCACACGGTCAACCATGTATTAAGCGACTACTAAGTACATGAATGCTTTTTGTCATCCTTAGGAAAGGAAGGGGAGTATACCTCCTTCCTTCTTTACAATCTTTCCCCTTCAAAACTGAAAACCAGTTTAGAAAAAGAGAGATTAATTAGGACTGAAAGGGGTGGGATGGGAATACAGGCATCTCATCTTTTACAAACGGTACAAACACAAACTGTACAAAGTACAGCACACGCGATTTTCTAGGGGATCGAAATCCCGGTAAAAAACTCACTGGTGCTTGCCCGGTACATTTTTTGCCTAATCCAAATTCTATAGTTTCTTATCATTGCATCATCTCCTCTGGGCTGAAATCGCATAATGTATAAGTTATATTGTGAATATAAATATCACTTATTGGTTCTACTTACAGGATGTAAATGTAGAATGTACCGCTCACCTGATATCGAGTTATCGTTTCCTTTGGCTCAATTTGTCTGAGCTGCTACAATCCCTTGGCAATGCTTACGCTCGAACGTACTCCACCTACTGTCTGTTCATGTAAGTAAACGTACACTTTAAATTTGCAAAGATTTCCTTAAATTACTGAAAATGTTTTTGGTTTATTATTTGATGTGGTCATTAGGTCAGATCTGTAGATTATTTTTAAGATATTTGAAGGAAACCAACTCTCTCCTAAACATCTGCTCCATATTACTTCCATATGTTCAGTCAGTTGATCATTTTTGTTCTTTTTCATATCGCGGAAAATAAGAACTTTTCAACGACTCTACAAAGTCCGGTGTGTTACAAAGCAAACATTTACCAACCAAAAGTTAAATATTCTTCAAGGTCCCAATAACGTAACGTAATAATACAATCGGTAGAATTTTACCGTTTACAATGGGACAGTAGTTAATTGAATAATATTTTTCCGGATATTCTAATATAGATATTTATAGAACAACTATGTTAGAATACCCGGAACTAATGAATGTTAATTAAAATATATTTGTTGAGTACATATTTTCAATCAAATCGCAAATGAATAACTTCGATGTTTATTAAAACAAGTATTAGCTGAAACAATATACCCTGAGGAATTGGCAAATTAACAGCTGCCTACCTACCCTCTGCTCAACAAAGGAGTTTTTAATAAAAACATTATTTTCTGTTCCTGTTTTAATCTAGCTATCGTATATTAATCTCTTTTTGACTATTGTTTTTCAATACAGGTTTTTCAATATAACAATAGCAGTTTACGGCGCCCTTTCGGAGATTGTGGACCATGGCTTCGGTTTCACGTTCAAGGAGATGGGGCTGTTTGTGGACGCCGCCTATTGTTCTACACTGCTCTTTATATTCGCTGATTGTTCTCACAAATCTACTCTGAAAGTATGTACGACTAATAAAGACAAAAATCTTTTCTTATTAGAAAATTTATTTATTTTTATTTATAACACTATATTGTACAAAAGATATTCACAACACACAAGAAACAGAAGACAATAAGTAGATATATACGTCCGTACAACAGGACGGCCTTATTGCTAAAAAGCAATCTCTTCCAGGCAAAAATGGATTTGTGAGAAGGGTACGCGATGGCGCAAAACAAACACAGAGTAAAGGATAAATAAAAACAATAAACTATAGAAAATTGATATATAAAATAAGATAAAATGTATTGTTCCTTCGTAATAAATTACGAAATTACAAACAAAAAGTAGGTTATTAAAGAAACGAATGAGACGCCTCAGCTTGTGCTGTCCCAAGACCGAAGTCTTGACACAGGACTTCAGACACCCCTTTCTCCCTGAGAATGTAAGAACGTTGTTACTCAAATGCGGAGCAACAAGTGTCTGGATTTTAATGAAAGATAAAAAAGAAAATTTATTAACAACCTTGATCGATCTTGATTTGCGTTATATCATAGCAAAGTTGGCACAAGCTAGGGATATTATAAATGTGTAATTGTATTGATGCTTGGTTGAATGTTTGAATTTCAATCATCGAAATACGCAAATGGTTCATAATGTTGATAAATATATACTATCTACATGACATATGTATTAAGTGTATTAGGTATGTAGGTACATCTAGTACCTACCTACTTGCTTGCTTAAACTTCAATATTCAAATAGAAGTAATAATAGTTTCTTACTTTCTACGCAGTTTTATTCTATCTCTTTGTACCAGATCCATCCATAGCCGTCAATACATTACCCAACGGGAAAAATGTCGTCATGGAACAATGAAATATTTTCAATCCTCATTTTTCCAGCAAGCGATTGTTTCAAATAAAACTTTTAGATGACAAATTACGATTGGTTATTCAAAAGACATGCCTACAATTTCCTGGATTTATAAAGTTGTTATAAGTAAAGGAATATATCATGCATAATTACATTTCTTGTAATCTTTAATTTATTTTTAATATTTATTAGTAATCTAACGAATTTCTCGAACTGAGATTTGTAATTATGTAGATATATTATGGAAGAATTTTCACATCCACTAATAAACATTTACATCTAAAGATGATGAAATGATGATAAACATTGCTTCATTAAGCAGTTGCAGTGCTTTTAAAGTAAAAAGAAACTTAAAATTTGCAGGTAGCAGCTGGTGTTCAGGATACGCTTTTATCGATTGATGTTCTATCCGTGGATAGACCAACGCAAAAGGAGGTAATTACTTCCTGACCAATTTTGATTTAGTAAAAATAGTTCCATCAGCTCAATTTAGGCGTAGTTGAAAAAGATACTTAAATACAGGAGCTTTATGCTGACTGTATTTAATTTTGAATCTAACCTCGATGATAAAATTGTATTAATTATCTAATAAATATTAGAAAAATAATGTAAAACGGAGTTAGTTATGCTGAATAGACCAATGCAAAAAGAGGTAAAATATATAGATGACCCCTGACCAAATCTCGGTAAGAGCAATCAATTTGTACAAACAATTGTTCAGTACAAAGATAAAATCTCATCTCTATTACATAATTTTTTATTATTGGCCAAGTGTATGAGGAAAGGCAACGGGAATTTATCTTCTGTCAGCCTTACAAGTTGATTGAACGGTAAGGTAGAAATGGACAGCTTTACGTTTTTGATGATATCATAATATTGTGTGTTATCGCCGTTCCTTACTCCTATATAAATATTAAATCAGCACAATGTTTCGGTGCACTTTTTTCTTCCATTTAAACCCACTTTTTGAATTTCCATAAGTATTGATAACATTATCGAATTAGAAATGGAGTCGGATCACTATATAAGAAATTCAACATAGTTAAAATAACACGAAGCAGTGCTCCAACGTAAAAACTATATACATATTATATCGTAATCAATACATGGGATGCATAAGAATGAAAGAATTGAGCACATATAAAATATATAATATGTTGAAATGTTTCGTAATAGATCCGTCCTGAAACAGACAGAAACGGGTCAATAGTTATTTACTTAGTCACGTAAAGGTCTCAATGAAGTTTTTCTAAAGGCACATTGAAAGTAAATATAATTGTTCCGAGGGCTATGCCCATTTTTTGGGTAGGTGTGGAACTGTAGACCAAGCAAGATAATATTTTAAGTTGTTGTCAAAAACGTAACACTTATGAAATTCTAAACATTTTTATTCCCCACAAAGAGCGCAGTATTATTGACGATCATGTATCTTAATCGTTTAATACAGATCGATCACTTCATACAAGCCATTGAGATGAATCCAGCTGTCGTGAGCTTAAAGGGATATGCTCATGTTAACAGAGAGTTGCTCACATCGGTAAGAACTAAAATACTTATAATATATTAAATTGAGAATAATAAATAGTACAGAGAAAGAAAGGAAATAATTTAACTAGACGTTTGCATAAAAACCTAAAAGAATACGTGTTTAAAGTACATCAATGCTTTGGATATTTCATTTCTATTTCGATGCTCTATCTTAAACAAACAAAAAAATGAGTCCTTTTAGTAGCAGATAAAACTCACTTGCTGTACAAAATGGAAGTGAGATTCGAAAATTTTAGTTAGGAAATAACGTTTACTTTAACTTACATATAAAGAGTTGTTGATATCGCTCAGTGATCCGTAACACGATTCCAAAGTACCCTGAAATGAAATACGCCCGTATTTCCCAAGTGTAATTCGAATTGTTTCGACAGCTCATTTTGAGCATAGTTGAAAAAGATACTTGGGATCCTATGATACACGCGAACCAAGGGTCCTATTATTTGGCAACATTAAATATAAATCTAACGTCAATTTTAATAAGGGTTTAGTAATTAATAAACGTAAAAAAGTAGTATGCCTGACCTGATTAATAACCTCCTCGTTTTTAGTAAAGTTGTAATTTTTTAAATATAAAAAGATATTTTTTTAATACAAAATAATTACTTTTAAGTCCATTTATCGAAACTT
>LQNK01000098.1:643901-670699 GCA_001586405.1 Phoebis sennae
CCTATATATTAATCTGACGCGCTCGAGTAAATCCCGAAATCCCCTCTTGGGCTCCCCTACCATAAGGGTTTAGTAATTAATAAACGTAAAAAAGTAGTATGCCTGACCTGATTAATAACCTCCTCGTTTTTAGTAAAGTTGTAAGTTTTTAAATATAAAAAGATATTTTTTTAATACAAAATAATTACTTTTAAGTCCATTTATCGAAACTTTTTTTATCCTACTATATAAATACTTAAAATAGGTAATTGTTATTAACCACGTCTAAATTTTTTTTCAGGCTATAAGTATGATCGCCATCTACTTAATCGTGCTACTGCAGTTTAAAATTTCTTTACCCAAGGAACCTCAAATAGCTGTTATAACATAAATACAAAATAACAAACATTAAACAACAAAAAAAATTTGCAAGTTTTATTAAAAAATAATTGCATATCGCTCATTCATATAAAAAAGGATTTTTTAAAAAGAGAATTGTAGGTAGCTTTGCGAATATTGCAAATATGACCTCAAATCTTTTACAATTTATTCCTTGTTTATATTACAAAAGTGCACGGAAATAGATCATAGTCATTTGTAGGAAGACGATGAACCAAGTTAACGGCTTACTGCCTCCTCATCACCCGGGTATCGCCCTGCATGATTTGACGAAATTACGTCGTAGAATTAATTATTGCGTAGTTGTTACACTATATGCAACTCTGGCTTACTAATACCATCTGCACTATAAGCGGCTGTTTTATAGACCACTTAATTATGAAATAGGGGGTCCCTTTAGAATTTATTTTAATAACGTTAGTTATATACTACATTACGTATTGCAAATAAATGATTACAAGAGATGAAGTGGTTTTATTTTTCTTCACATTCTGTACTAGCTTTTTTAATCACAATTTACGGTGAATAAATTATTTTTTGGAAATTCAAAATGGCATGAATGCAACATTTTTTTTTTATTTTTCGGAGTGCAATTCAGTTATTTCAAATAGCTTTGGCTGGTGTAATATTTTGTTAATTGTCCTATAAATCTTACAAAACGAATTAAATAGAAGCTTAGTTTTTAAAAACAAACCAGCACATCTGTATGAAATAAACTCAGCATTAGTTTAAAGCACCCTACTGATAAAAATCACTAGACCCTATTTACTTACCTCTTCATATAATGAATGAGTTATTGATCAAAATGTTACTAGGGCAAAATATCAATATAACAAATCGTTTACTGACTCACGAGGCATTTGTTGGACATCATAAATTAATCAATGAAGTATTTGTTCAACCACCTCTTCATAAAATATGGTTATTGATTAAACCTAAAACAAGAATATAAATGTGACAATGAAAATGATTTTATGTAAAAAAGATACAATTGTATAAAATTTTAAGCTATTTAAAATATACTAATATTTTAAAAAGGAAACATTTTTATGTATGTTTTGACACAAAAACTTTTAGGCCGATGTCAAAAAATGTTTAACCACATTAAGGCTATAATATAACATTATGCTACGGGAGCAAAACCTCACGAAACAGGATTATAAATAAGTAACTGTCGAATAACGAAAAAACCTTATAGGTATAGGTCTGAACAATTAGTTGAGAATGCACGCCAAATATTCGGCATCTAAAACATTCGTAGAACAGGAAGAAGGTTGTAAATTGCCTCGAGCTTTGACCCTTGTTTATGTTGAAACGCAATAAGCTTGTGCAAATCATTCACTATCACTTTTCGTTGATATAATAAGAGCCTGGTTGTACTTTGATGAACATTTCATGAAATAAGCTCCACTTTCCAAAATTCTTGTTTGTAAACATAACTTTGCCCTATGTTTTAAGCACATACTTATTTAATATTTTATCCTTAAATCGTCCGTTATAAAGTTATATGACGCCTACATAAACAGAGAATTTGCGAACGCCTTTTTCAGCTGCAAAAAATTTTCAACAATATATTCAATTACTGAAACGAACAATGCTTTCGAAACAAACCGGTGGAACTTTTTGGAAAAGCTGGCACTCCTCGTATCTATGTTCCCACAATCAATCCCGGATCTTGTGACAGCTACAATGGAATTTCATTAATCAACTTTTCCAATTTTCAAGGCTGATTGCGAGTCGTCATTTATGACTCCTAAAACTTTTAATACGATAAACCGCATTCATTTAATATTAACGACGATGTCCTTGATATTATTAACAGGAAGACATCCGAATTTTTTAAAATTTAATTTGTTAATTTTTAGCAACGTTGCTTCTTTTACTCACATAACCACATGCATACAGAGGCGTCATAACTTTAGTTGACTACCTCGTGATAGATTAGATGCTAGTGGTTACATCTTTGACCTTAGATTGACAGGTCTCGGGTTCGATTTCCGGGTGGGGCCATAAATAAAGATATGGGGATTTATCTTAGAAAAATCTCAATAACAGCCCTAACTTCTAAGTCTGCAGCACTCTAATTAACAACCATATAATTATTTATTTATTTATTAGTACATGTAAATGAAAACCAATTATATTTCACTTCATATACATGCTTATGATTTTTTGTTGTTATAAAGTCATGGTGGTAACCTATTCAATATAACAATTTCTAAGTACTGCTGTATGTAAGTGTTGTAATTTGTAGCGTATCGTAGTATAGTGTAGTCTAGGACGTAGACCCTTAACTATTTCATGTTTATGAATACTTCGCAGTAGTGGTAAGATGGGAACTAAAAGATGGATTTTTATGAAGTATGTATTTGCTTTGCTTTGAAAATATATCTTCCGACTAATTGCATGTGTCATCATCGGAGTTATACCAACATAGCATTGAGTTAAAAGTTCCCTTTATGACATTCTTTAAACAAATATTTTTGAAACACTTTTTGCAACGGTTTAATTTTTTGTAGTATGACTTCCATTTGTACAGACAATCGTCTAGAATATATAAACAATTACAGTTTATTTTAAGAATATACCTTATAATAAGATACCTTATGATACTCTAAGTGCAATAACAGCAAAATTTATATTTGAGAACCTAACAGCTGAATGAATACCTGAATATGTAACTAGCATTGGATCCGTAATTTTGTTTTCCTTTAGAACTACGCTCTATGCAGTTCCATTATTGAGAACAATTCAAATCTACGAATTGAAATGCCGTGTAAATATTATTAAATCATCATAATTAATTCACTTCGAAGGTAATTTCTACTATAGAAGCATTAGTTTTCATGTCATTTCAATATATTTTTGACTCATTAGTAGATACATTGTCTTATCTACGCAAGACGAATACATAATTGCAGATTACATAAAAATTTCGAACCTCATTTCAATGCCTTGTTATACTGCTTCAAAGCTGATAATGGGATGAATTATCGTTAAATTTTTGGCAGGACAATAATTATTGTCTGTAAAGTTTTTTAAATGCCAGTTTAGAATTTGATAAAAATTGCTTCATAAAATTTGTGCTAATGTTTATTTTCTTGTAGTCTGATTAGCATTATAACACATACACATAATCTACGTTCCAACGCGTTTTCCACTAACGTTTGCCGAATCAATGAAGGATTCAAACAATTTTTTAAATCAATATTTGGCCATACAGGATTATCAATTGACGTAATATTGTGACATCATTCGGAAGCATATGAAACCCTGATTTGTATCGCCGTCGAGTGCTGGTTATTAACTGTTGAGAGCACTCTAGATAATGGAATTGCCTCAAAACGCTGTGCCGATTAAAAGTCACCTGATGAAAGTTTCTAAACAATGTGACGTATAAGATTTTAATTTAATTTTCTTTTGTTCAAAGTTGAATAAAATCATAACGAATATTTCATTGGTAAGCTCATATTTACCTAATAAAGAATACATAAAGTTATTAGAATTTCTTTGTAGTCAGGGGTAACTTGCTCAGTTACGCTGTTAACTATAACTTCTTGTGATTTCAAAACAAAATATAAATCTAATATTATCATCGCTTTTTTAATAACCTTTTTCAAATGATAAACAATTAATTCATTTAGGATTTGTGATAGTTCTCCAGGTAAGAAGACGTGACCAAAAAAAGAGGAGGAAAAAATAGCGACCTACGTAGGTGTGATTATGATGAACTAGAAAATATAATTGCTCCACACTAAAAATGCATCGTTAGTAAATAATTATTACTGGTTGTTGGCCCAATTATTATTTTTCACTAAAGGCTTTGATTTATAGAACCCGAGAACAAATTAGTAGGGTTATTTTTTACAGTAATTGATCGCTCGTTCCATGAATTTCGCCATAATTGTATGTTTTTAATGAATATATATGTTCTTGTTACAAAAATGTTGTCAGTATATTACCCACGCTGTTTTATACTTTATATGAAAGTATATTAAGTGGGGTTAATATAATCCTATTTTTATGTACACTATGAACGATTATCATTAAGCATTAAGTACAAGTCTTAGAGAATGCAAAATTGGAGACCCGAATTCTACAAAAATTGTAGTCTAATAGCTCGGCAACACCTTTGAGGTTTTCCTGAACACATTATGATATCGGGTAACCATGCGGTAGTATGTGGTTCACCTGATGGTAAGTGACCTCTACACTCCATGAAAACAAAAAACAGCCTTACTTACGTAAAAGTATCATCAATGGAATGAAAGGGTAAAAGAAAGAAAGGAAGGAACATTTATTTCGACACACATTATACAATCACATACAACCAAAAATACAAAGGGACGGTAGAGGACAATAAAAAAAATGGGTGGAATGGGATAAGAAAAAAGTTTCCCCAGCTCACTCGTAATGATGCTGTTATATACCTACTGTTATTACTAACAAAATTTTGGTGGAAACTTATCCTGAAATTTAATTTGTTTGTATCATAATATAAGGTCACTAACCATTACACTTTTGGTAATCAATGTTGAGACCGAGGTTAGACTTAATCCACAGGAGATGGAAGTTTGTGCAACTGAAATATAAGATGGTTAGTTGAGTCTAATTATTCAATATATTTGCATGGAATATACAGAGCTTTATTTTGAAACAAGATTTTTAGTTAATACTAAGTTACTTAGGATTTTTGTTATGTACTAGTAGTAGTAGACAGACATAAGCTGAGAGCGTGTAGCAAAATATGCACTAAAATCTTTAAAAGAGGAAAAGCAATAAGAAAAGAGTTAGGGGATAAGGCACATTGGTCGACAAAACTATTTAACGCCTATCGTACAATTGGTTCCAAAGCGATACTCTCCAAGGACACTACCAATAACTTAATAGAAGAGACATTGATTTTACAATCGAGATCATCCTGGGACTCGAAAGCTCACCTCAATTTTTTGTCTTTTTTATTTTATTAGGAAAAGGTATAACAACAGCACACAAATTATTCACAATGATACAAAGAAGTAACATACAGATTTGTGAACTAATTATAGGTATACACAACATTTGCAAATATACTTTTCGATTTCTCAATCGGTAAGAGAATTTAACATTTATATATAAGAAGGGATTGAAAAATAAATAAATAGAAGAAATAATTAGTTTGGTGTTGCATGAAATAATTCAGGACTTTAGACAGAAAGTTGTCAGCGCTGTTACAAAATATGTGTAGGTAATTTTATTTTAAGGGTATTTAACCCATTTAATTGGGAGCATAAACTGGTAGTTGGAGCTTGCACTTCTGCGTTAGTTCTGCAGTATGGAGTATTAAAGGTGCGGGTGATTAAGTAAACTTGACCTCACTATAACCTAGGTTACTACGAAAATGTTCAGTGTCCCGGTTCCAACATTTCACATCTAACTACGACTAGGATATTAATGCATTTTCATCGCAATTACATGCGTTAAGACAGCTCAATCGGACGCCTTGCTTGAAATCTTAATTGCCTATAAATATCAAACCAGGATTACGAGAACCGTACACAACAAAACAAACCTGATCAAAACGGTGAATTTTCTTGAAATGAAATGAAATTTTTATTTGTTAGAAATGTTGTCAAATAAAGATGTTAAAATATAAATTATAGTTCATACATTTCGCTGTCGAGCAACATACAAATTTTTAATAATAAGTTTTTTGCATTATTTGGACCTGGGGCAGATAGAATTTACTTAGGTTTCACTGATCGATTTTTTTTAGACATAAGTAGGTGATCCATTCTGTATGAACTATCAGAAAGACTATTTTGCAACTCTACCAAAGATCGAATTTAGTACCTTTCAGTTGAAAAGCTTACACGATGTCCACTAAACCGACGTGGCGGTCAAACATGCTTTTAGACAAAAATGTTTTCAAATATTTCTTAAAAGTAGATTACGAAATATAAGAGATTATAGCACTCGCACTTTCTTAGATGAGGGCCTAAATGTCATCGAGCCTCAGAGTAAAATTAAAAGTAAATAAAAGTAGCGACTCGTTATGAAGTATTACATCGTGTCTCGCATACGAATGTCTGTCCTGTAGATAAAAATATCATCTGCTTGATTTATTTATAATTACAGGAATTAACGAATTTATTAAGAACACATTTACTAAGCAATAAAAAATCTAATGGAATTAATTTAAAATGCAAATACTTATCATTTTAACAATTGTAATAATAATATATTAACTTAATTAAAATTTTGACGAATGTATTCTGCATGAAAGGAAATTGAAATGTATAAATTAATAATTTAAACTATAGTTACCGTGCCCTAACAAGGCTCATGTAACCAAATAAATAAATAAATAATGAGCTAAGAAAATAGATGCGCTTTTTTTTATATATATTGAATGGATAAATATTTTTCTATACTTCTTAACTTAGGTGATATTTTTAAACGTAGGTACTAAGAATTATAGGCATGATCCACACTTAAAAATGCAATATCGAGTTATGCTTTGAAGTTATGTAGAACTCGTGCATATTACTAATATTAAAATAAAATTGTTACGTGTCGGCATGAATCTATAAAAAATGTAATATTTTTTTACGGGCTGCTTTTCCTTAATACATGCCTGGGGTAGGTTAGTTAACGTAGCTAAGAAAACAAGGCTCGTATTCATTGTAGACAGCAAAATTTATTAATAAAAACATATATTGATAGGATTCAAATAATATAGAATATCTTATTTCTTACGAAAATCATCTATTAAAATAAAAGTAAAATAGAGCAGCAGGATACAAGAAAAAAAACTTTATCAAGCAAGTCAAGATTAACTCAAAATCAGCATTTACGATGCTTAAAATAAGATTATTTTTTGCTTAAGAAATATTCTAACAACTAACTCTTCAACTCTATATTTAATTTATTTATATATGTAATTAATATAACATATGTTTTTATTTAAATTATTAAGCAATGTCGTCAATGTTCTTAGATATTTGAATTTATCACTACAATCTCATAAAAAAATTAATATTATGCTTTACCAAAACAAAATTAAAAAAAAGTTTATATTTAATTTACGTGCTTATAATATATTTTAAATTGTGTCTGTAAAGAACATAATGCCGAAATAATATTAAAACTTACAAAAACATTTAAATTTAACCAAATAAAAAGCGAAATACACAATTGAAATGACAATTGATAATACGTGTTGCATTAACTCAGCGGAGGGCGGACCGCCGCCCATCCCGCCCAGCGATATAAAAGCCCTCGTGGAGGCTTCCACGGCACAACGCACCACAACACCGATAGAACAACAATCCCGAACCAGCATCAAAGTACCAGGTCAGTTTTATATCGTGTTTTTATTTTTTATTTTTTTGGAACGACTAGTTTTACTATTCTAAAATATTTTTGTAATTTTTCATTTTTAAATTTTTGGCAATATTGAAAAATTTATTTACAAAATTTAAACTTTTACTTTTTATTTATATTATATTTAAAAATACACTATCACTGATTAAAAAATATGATTTAAAATATACTATTTACTGCCTGCAAGTAAATATTAAAGTCGATAAAAGTTTTGGATTAGTATTGCAAACCTATAACTGTTTATTTTATAAGTACCGGACGGATAAAATATTTTTGTTTGAAAAACGACACTTCAAGAAAAGTTTAAACCGATATGACTATTATTATAAATTATCCCATGGTTTGACGACAAGTTTTCAGGAAAGTTAATAGCTGTGGAAAACTGAATCCTGTGTTTAAAATTTCTTTCAAGTTTTAATTTATTAATGTAGGTATTTCACAAAATTACATACAACTTTAAAACACATACATATTGTGTTTATTCAGCGAATTTAAATTATCTAATATAAAGACATCCATTTTATTGACAATAAAAGCTACGAAACTGGCTACTCTACGAAGATATTGTTAGGAAAACTTTTAATATAAAATGCTAATACTGATGCTGCTACCCCAATACATTGTACCGTTCATGTTACAAAAATATTTATATTTAAAACTCACATATGACTTATATAGAATGTATAAAAACTTACTTTAAGCGATCTTCAAGACAACTAAATTATTATGTATTTTACAATTATTTCAACCCGATTTGTAAAATAAAACAAAAATATTAATAAAACGTAGTAAGCCAAATATTTCCTTACTTGTTGCATGGCTCTAAAAATAGTTCTAAAAGATATAAATATGAATTAAATCTAAACCGCATGAACCTCAGTTAATTCAGAAAAAAATGTCAAGCATAAAAAAGTAGTTTATGAGGTTTTCTTCTATTGAGGTGTGAACTCTTAAAAATAATTATGAAATACATCAATCATATCAATTATAGAAACCATATTATTCATACCGATTCCAAAAATAACTTTCAATTGAACAAAAATTAAATCGATCTTACATAATTTCTTGCGCGTGTAACTTCTTGAAGGTAAATAAGAATGAAGAACCCATAATAGTCGGTGAGAGGTCGGCTGATATTAATAGAAAATAACATCTGATTTACATACGGTGAATGCAAATATAATTATGTTTCAATATTTGGAAAATGTTAAAAAAATATATTTTCACTATTCTTCATTAAAATTCCCTGGGTAGTTAAAAAGGATATGAAAGGGCATTATAGTTTAATGCACTTCTATAATTATTAATGAACATATAAATGTCAACATAAAATTAAAAAAAATATGTTTAATTCATATTTCAACTTCGTTTTACCATTTTTTAGTTAACGCAAAATATTGCACTTGAATGTAATTTAATCACATTTTTTTTTCAAAATTCAACTGTGCATATTGTACGAAAGAAACGTATCTAATACGTTTTCGTAAAAGTTACAGCTTTTCGGACTAAGTCGGCGTTAATTTCCACCTAAAAATTAACATACGAAAGTATAAGTCATAAATAATTAAATATTCGTTCGCCATGGAAATAACGCGTTGATGTCTTTGTAATCATGTCTAATTCATGTTATTTGTAGAAAATCTGGAGCGGCAAAAATGTATATTTTTCTCGTTGATATTAATTTGTACTCAGATTTTAAATGAACAAGCCCGCATACATTATAACGTGCTTATGGAAGTGAGAGACAAAAATCCTATAAAATCCTTCCCAGCTTTGTATCTTTGTTTTTCATAAAATATGTATAAATCCATTCAGGTGTATTTCAAGAGTATTATAATCTCTAGCTTTGTAGCTACTTCAGTCTAATCCCTTCTATTTCATGATATAAATTTACTACATAAAGACCAAACCAGATTAAATTCATTCGTAGTGATTGGATACTACTTTTTACATCTGACTGATTTTCTATGACATCTCGAATACACTTTAATCAAAGTAATATTTGGAAATATTAGATATAATAACGAGGGAAAAGACCGCTGAGGATTGAAAATATATAAATTATTTTATGTAGTAACAAGGATTACTACATATTTCATATAAAATTGATACAAAATACGTTTATAGGGATATACGGAAAGTTCAAGACTTTCCTTAAAAAGTTTATTTCACCTGAAAAGTATTATTCGATAGAACTCACTAATTAAATTGAAATAGAACAAAAAGTCAATATATTTCAATCTTTTTTTTTCTTTCCTTACTTATAAATGCGAAAGTTTCTCTGTCTGTATGTCTATCCCATTTTTACGCCTAGGAAGAACCAATTTGGATGAAATTTTGTACAGAGATCGTTTAAAATTCGAGAGAAGACAAAGAATAGCTTTTATTCCAGAAACCCTAACGTATACGCAGATGAAACCGCGGGGCACAACTAGTTGTTGATATTTTAATAACGAGCATATTTTTAAGCCCTAATATTCAGTACCACTGCCACTCCCTTCCTCATGGTGAGAAGTGCATTTCACATATTTCAGAAAATATTTTTAAATACGTTCGTGAAAATCAATGATGTACACATTTACTATACATATATATAAATCTTCGACGTGTATTTAGACAGTTCTTCATACACTGCCTGAAGGCATCAAACAAAATTCAAAGTAGGGCAGGGCGAAGGTAAGATTCATAACTTTATGCGAAATCCGTACAAATTCGAACATATAACTAATTAGGCAAAACATTACACATGAGACCGTAAAAACATGTATAACAAAACGCATGTAGATGAAGATTCAAGTAAATGGAATAATTAATCTAAAAAGTTTTGACTCGCATGATAAAAGGGTTTTCGTTATTTAGAAGAATTTATGATATTTTTTTTTGGTCACATTAAATTTTGACAGACATAGAAGTTAACATCCAATTATGATGATCATATATATCTAGAAACTTTTTAAAAACTAGGTAAAAATAGAAAAAAATCAAAAACCTTCTTTACTATTGTATTTCTAATACTTGGAGATGGGAAGGAAAATTATCAAGCAATTTACTTATCTAGATAAATCAAATATGCAAATTAACAGTCAATTCTACATTTCTAGTCAGATAATACTTGCGTTCTAGATTTTTCGACTCGTGTATAAATTAATTCTACTATTCTATTTATGGCATATTTTTAAAAGAAGTTTCCGTTAGCGCAAATAACCTACTTCAAATTTTTTTGGTCTTTGTAATATAAAATATTGTCCCATATTTTTATTAGAACTCAAATAACTTTATTAAATTACTGATTTCCTATGTGCAAAAATTTTATAGGTTTAAACGTTTTTTGTTGAAGAAAGGTTTCTTTGAAAAATACTTCAAACGGTAGACAGTAAATGGAGTTAATTGACGCTCACTTATTGCTCGTAGATACCGCCCCACTCTAACTTAACCCGCACTAATGAAATGGCCTTTTCTTTTGTTCGCTGCGTTTCACTCAAAAATATATTTTATTGTGATTAAGTGCATACTGGCTGTTTAGGTTTTATTACACGTTTTATGAACACATGTGTTAGCTTTATACGAATATCAGTTCACGAACTTGATACCTACGACTAATTCTATCTTCATATTTTATCGAAAGTATAATAGAAAATTTTCTCCGCCTCGCGAGCATTGCATCGATACTCCATACTATAAATTGTATAAAGATGCCAACGCGATACACCGTGTATGCAATTGTGAATAATTGATAACATAAAAGCTTTCTCGCGATTCCTTGAACTAACGCACCTGATCTTAAAAGATGATTTCAGCAATACTATTTTGGCGTAGTGTTATATGTCGGAAATAAATATTTTTGCAACTATTTTAGTAATAGTCCCAGATTACTGAAAATACCTATATTATTATTATATTGCGATTTACATACGAACTTTAAATAACTGGTGCTATCCGTAGGTAGATAACGGAGGGCCTTATTTCATTTATATTTTTGAAAATAGCATATCCTCATATATAGTTCTCTTCAGCAGATAAAATGATTCGAGCCAGTGGAGCAGTGGCCGTCGCCTTGGTCACGCTAGTCATCTGTTGCAATGCCGAATCTCGCCAGGTAATCTAATTCATGAAAGTTTCAAGTCCTCAAGAATGAAATTATACTTCTAAGTCACGCTGAACCTTCCGTATGAAATGTAAAAACACTTTTATGAATAAAAGGGAATCTCCTAGATAAGTACACATATAACTGCTTAATCCTACTCCAAGAATTCGGGTCTAAAACAATTATAGTGTAATTTACATCTAAATTCAAACCTTCAAACAAATTTGTATAAACATATAACCTTTCTTAATTTTCTTTTGTCTTCGATGGTGAGGTCTTATGTTTCACTATCATTTAGGTATCTATGATACTAATATTCATAAATAATTTAATATATTCTTCATAATCAAAATTAATATTCATGAATGCTTCGGTCAATTTCTTCTTAAAATGATCCATTTGTATTATTATGAAAATTACTTAATAGGAAAATGTTAATTAAATGAATAATTTACAACTTACAAGTAGGTAATTTCTCATCTTGGAATATTTAATGACAAACTAAGCTCCGAGCCGGCTCATAATAATTTGTTTTCTTAAGCCAAAATTTATATTTTCTCGACTATTATTATGCATCACACAGTGAATACTAATTTATTATGTGCCCTACGGAGCAGATGTTTAATATATAATAATTCATAAAATTCCACAAAACATCGCAAAAACTCATGAAAAAATTTATACTAGACCTATAACAACAAAATGAAACAGTAAACGTATTTATTATTACTTTTTGCCTGTTCCAGCGAAGTTAACCTCTGATCATATTTTAACATATTTTTTTAACAGGAACAAGAATTAGCCGACCACAATTCCGCCGAGCGGTACGATAGCGGTAAGACATCACTCATCACTCCACAACTTTATTAAGGCACATATCCCTAGCACTGATGACCCCTTGGTTTTTCACACACGGAGAAATAATATATGGTCCCCTTCACTTGTCACGCCCTGTGCAAAATTAATGATTCTGGTATTGGTATTTGGTAAATGGTATTCTTATTTCATGAAACCCTATGCACATAAACACCACTAATATATTTCAGTGTTTTTAATTCACGAAACCGCACATCCAAATTATTTCACATTTTCACGTCTTTTATGGTGATGGAAACGCACTTTTGATCGCACAGTCACGACACAAAAGCTTAATATGCGCACTAGTTTTCTTCTGGTAAGTACACATCAAAATATCTTGCTATATTTTACACGATATTTTTAAATACTTGTAAACTCGACCCCAATTGTTACAGATTTAAGGCAACGACAAGAATTTGAAAATTTCTTACGCTTCTTAATACAATATGAAATGAAAAACGATGGAAGACATCATGAGTACATGGCATCTAATTTGTATGCTAAAGGACTAACTGGAAGTGGACGAACCACTGATGGGATCGGGGGCAGTAGCCTTTTGGGACGGAGTCTAACATTTGGCAAAAATTTGGACAATTTAGGAGGATCAACTCTTCTAGGCCGAAGTGTTGATGGATATAATCAATATGCCAGATACGTAGATGCTCTGGGTGGTGGCAATTTTGTTCGCAATTTAGATTCCATCGGGGGAGCAAATCTAGTGAGGAACTTGGACTCCATTGGTGGAGCCAATCTTGTGAAGAAAAATCTCGATCAAATCGGTGGACCTAATCTTGTTAAAAGACATCTTGATGCTTTAGGCGGAGGAAATTTTGTACGTAATTTAGATTCGATCGGAGGAGCTAATTTGGTACGAGAAGTAGATCCTCTGGGAGGCGGTAACTTTGTGTGAATTATAAAAATATTTTATGCAACGTATTACTAGCCCACCACCCCGTAATTACAAGTGAACAAATTTCATAATTCCTACAACAAATTTAATATTTTTCAATGTGTATTCGATGTTTATAATTATACTTTTAAAAATAAATGTGCAGATTAAAACGAATTGTTTCTTATTCTTAACCTTTAACAATGTCAATTCTGTTATTGTTATGTTTTCAAATTATGTTAAACCTTCTAACACTCTGCTACGGACTCTTTTCATATAGTAGATATTTTTAATAGAAAAGCTTAAAGAAACGTGACTTACCGCGTGCATCGAGGACGAGCATGTCTACTATCGTGATATCATACTATAACACTATTATATAAAGGTTTTAAAACATGAAATAAACTTGAGAAACAGGTAAGAGATCAAGTATATTATATTGGTATATCTTGTGTTACAATTGTTGAATAATATGTGTAGGTAACAAGGCTCGAAACATGGAAACGTTGGGTAATTTGGTGAGACAAGCTCGAGAGGCCCATCGCATGCCGCATCTGGGAAGACGCTATGACTATCTCAGGTATGTATTCACGATTCTTATACATACATATTAACATATTTAATCATCAAAAACTACCTGCGCAAACTTTTTCAATGTTTTATTTCAAGTATCAAGCATTTATTTACATACGCTGCATTCACTTTGTAATTTGTATTGTTACTTCTTGACGGAATTGTACATCATTTCTATTAAGAGAGAACACATTTTTACTTTTCCAGTTCAACTATATTATTATCAATTTTAAATTACATTATTCAAGACCGGTTTCGAACGTCATCATCGGGTAGATCCACTTTACACTTCTTTGCTATATAAAATCGCTTTCTTAAAAATGACTACAAAATTGTTGTGGTCTAACAACCATTCCGCTCACAAATAGGTATGACCTCACTTGTATTATTCATGTTATCCCTCGAGAAACTTAGGACGGCTCAACGAGATCTCTTCACTGGAGCTTTATCCGCTCGCCACGGGATAATGAATTTATAGACAATTAGTACTAATTTGTAAACTGCGCTCAACATTTGAACAAGATTTTAAGCTTAATATTTATCTATAAGTTGCCAAATATCCAAAAACGCGATCTCAATAATCCCGTGATTCCAATTACGCGAAATAAAACTGGCATATTATACTCTAACAATACGCATAACTAAAATGTAGAACACAACATGCCAATCAAACAATGTTGCTTTCTTAGGGAAGAATACGGGAAATACGTATCGTTAATAAAATAAAATATGTTTCCGTTTCTACTGATACAATAATGATACTTGAAAGGTACAATTTTTGTGCTATATCAAGAGATGACGGGGAACATTTATAAAAACGAAATAGCACGCATTATTTAAATGTACAATAACTCTAATATAAGCAATTCATTCTAGTCCATATGGCAGTCGGGGCCTGTTGCCTTTTGAATACGGCTATTACGGAGAGGGGTTCCCCAAACGAAACTTTGATGAAATCGATCGGTAAGTTTATTTGATTTTTTATATACATATTATATACATAGAATATTGTAGACTTTATATTCGACACTTATGAAATACTAGCTATGCCCCGCAGTTTACCCGCGTATATCTCTAAAAGCTATCCTATGTCTTTTCTTAGGTTACAAAAAATATCTGTACAAAATTTCATCCAAATCGATCCTGTAAATTAGGCGTGTAGAAGCGTCAGACATAAAGAGAGTAACTTTAATTAAATTTATAATATTGCAATAAAGTAAGGATTTAATTTATTAGTAAGGACAAGAATTAAATACAATTCTTTTAATCTATCAATATATAAATTCGCCTTTCTGTCGTAAAAATATTTCAAAGTTAGCCATTTATTATCTGAACCCATACGACCTTCGTCTTTCGCGAACACGCTTAAACTGTAACTGAATATTATTACATAATTTCGGGATGGATAGGCGTGCCTATGAATTTAGGATGTTTACTGTTGGCAATTTACAAGCTATACGATCAACAAGCCTAATTCGTTAGCTCAGTCCGACACTCGGTCGAAACTTTAACTTTGCCAGTTTAACTTTGTTTAGTTGTGATTAACTTAAACCGAGGTCTCCGCGGGAAAATATCATAATCCTAGACAAACATATTAAGATTTTATTATTCCACGTTGCGTCTTTAGGTTTTATGGTTACTCAAAATTAAGTTGTATGTTTCAACGATATAAAATTTATGGAGCTCATGGTCTACATTTTGAAAACTATGAGTACTAATTATTGTTTTGAGTACATTTTCATTGTTTTTGAAGGTTAATTCTGAAATTCTATATATTGTTTGTCGTAGACCCTAGTAAAAAGATTATATGTTAATCACTAAAAGCACCTATTATATTAAAATTTCATTGGTACCTGTCAGTTTACTTGTATAATTGAATATGTTAGTTCTTAGAACTTGCCAAAGCGTACTAATTGCATCTATATTCCGCATCGAATCCCAATGGGCAAAATTGGACTTCACAAATAAATACATAAATTCCTAATTAAATTATTTCATTGCTTAAAATTCCTTATTTGCATAGGTTCTAATTTAACTTCAGCATATTCAGAAAGGTTGTTATTTACATTCACGTAGTTGCCTGAGTTTTCACACTAAACTGTTTATTTTCTATGTTACATTGTTTTTAAGAATTCATGAATTCTAAGCGGAATATTAGTTTTATAATGCCAAACAATTTTAAGAGTTAACCAAAGATATTCGGCAGTTCAAATCCGTTTCGTTTAATATTTCACAGTGGGTCATAGCATTGAATTTAAAACCTGAACGTCTGAGATTAACTTCAAATAATCCCAACTTCACATGCAGGTCAAACTTGAACACTTTCGTGAAAAAACGCAACTTCGACGAAATCGACCAGTCGTCCATGCCCTTCCCATTCAAGCGGTTCTACCACCTTATGGGCCCTAACTATCTGGACAACCCTGTGTAAGTAAATAAATTTAATATATTTTGTTTTTATACCTTACAACGTAACTCAGCACTTGTTTTGCAGTTGATGACTCGTGCATCTCTAAGGTCAAAAGCTTTGTACACTGAATATACGCAAATATTATTCCCGCCTTTTCTAACTTTTACGTGCACCCATTGTTACATACGGATATTAAACTGTACATTCGTCCCATAATTCAGAACAAAACCCGTAAAATTTGAGAGTTTATTATTATTTGAAAGGTAAAGATAAATTACAAAAACACTTCTGTGAAGAACTTTCGCCATTATGATTATTTTAATCATTGCGTCGTCAACATTGTCAATGTTCTTACTTAAAAAGATCAACTTTCATTATAACGCTACTAACGAAGTATTCGGATCTATTAATTCTCCTTTTTTAAACATATACCTTTATAAAACTTGTTATGTTATACATATCAATCTATATTTATTATTCAGTATTTGGGTGATACTCACAATAACTAAAGTTCTATAAGTTTGAATAATTTTACAATTATGTGGGTAGCAACAATATTTTATTCCAGTTTTGGAGTTATTGAAAACGAACATAAAGTCACATAAGTATAACCGTGTGTCGGAGGAAACAGTTTGACAAAAGTAATTCAACTAAATTGCCAGCTTGACACAAAAGTTTAGATCGTAACCCCAAACTTTTTCTGAAGGATATTTGTGTTGGTTTCATTATGAAGTTACTAATACAGCTGGCCTGTTTATTAGATTTGAGCCTTCACACCCACTTGTAAGGATTATCCATGCGTACATCATCCAATTAAAATAATCACTTATTCATTTACGCACACAATAATAATTATATTACTGTGTCCAGTGTTTATTTTATTAAATCCACGGAACATCTGAATAAAATTAAATCATTTCATATTTCAATAAGGTTTCTGTCTACCTTTTGTTAGTTATGTAGTGTATCCATCTGATGATATCAGATCAATCTATTCTTGTTGGAAATTTCTGTTTTAATGTGTAATGGACATCATATCAAATTATTATTATTTACAGATCCAACTTGGACAAGAAGCGTTACAGGCCCGACTACCCCATGGACGAAATCGACCTGTCCCCGTTCCCGATCGGCTCTAAGAGATCCAGCGATACCCACTCATTGCAATAAATAAGCACCCAGTCTTAACGTCCATCGGCTTACATCCCTATTAACTTTGTCACGCTTTGTATTCTTGTTGCAAAAACAAGATCAAAAATTTTGCCCGCTATGAACTTTGTCAACGTGACTACACTTCGTTATTATGTATTTCTGATTATGATAGAATTAACAGATTAAATTAACAGATAGTCTCATTATGAAGTGTTAAATATTATATTATATTTTTATATTTCTGTATATCCCATTTATGAAACCAAAAACGTTTCCAAAGAATATTTGGCATCTTTAATTTTTCTACTAGTTCAATTGAAACAAGCAAAAATATTTTATCTAAATCTCTTTAATCTTTAATGTTTAACAATTACTTAGAATTAATATGAAATATTTTAGGATGTTATTATGGAAAAATGTATATTTATCTATTATATAAGGAGAGAGTGTTTATAAAATGACGTTAGAATTTTTTAATATTAAGTTCCAAAAAATGTGAAACTATATATTAAATACGTGGAAATGATAATTATTTGAATGTATTATTTTTAATAAATATTCCTTAAAATTATTTTGTGTTTGGCCTATTTATTTCTTTGTAGAATATTTCAGAAAATTATCTTCATTACAAAACGAACAACGAACAGTATTTTTAATCCCTAAGAGACCAGACCATTACTTCCGCATGATTTATCTCAAGAAAATCTTTAACGTTTTTAAATGGACAGTAATCAGTTATATTCAACTGATTACTGTCCATTTAAAAATATTGATGCCTAATACACGTCAAAATACACGTAAAAGTTAAAGTTTCAGAAAAAGTTACTTACACGGTACACTACACAAAAAGGTATTAAACAAAGCTTTCAAATACCATTAGTGTTAATAATAAAACATAAAAAAGTTCGACAACATTTATTATAATTTTGTAGACTATGTTACCATAGTCAAACAACACTATGTAGATAGCCTTTGTAATAACAACAAATATTACTTAAGAAATACACTTTACCAAATACCTTCCCTTATAGTAAAGAGTACCAATAAGCCACTTATTAATGAGTACATATACTAGCATATGCTGTTTAAGCCCATGAAATTAGTAGTTCAGAAATGATTTACTGAACTGAATGAAAAAGAGGGTGAAGAAATTATAGATAACGTAAACGTTGAAAATAAAACAGATAAAAATGTGTAGGAAATACGTAATCGTACCAAATGTATTTATGTATTAATATAAGGGAATATGTCGTTAATGTATACAGTATACATTCAAAATATCTCTCATGTTACAAACATTTGATGATTATTAATTTTAAGGCTGTGCCAAACCATTGCATTGCATTTGCATGGAATTTGGGGTAGAGCGATGGAATTTTAGTTTACTTGACAATAAACAAAATATGTATGAAGACACTAACATATTTTTAAAGTTTGTCGTTTCTAGTTTCTACGGGTACCTATAAGTAGGAGTAGAATTGTCTAAGTTGCGATATAGTAACGATCATGCTATCTCACAGAATAAATGCATCTTATATTAAAACGTCAATATATTTCCCAATTGTCATCTTCAAAAGTAATAACAGCTCCATACTAAGAATAGGTCAATGGGAATCCTACGAAAACGGAACCAATTTGCGGTTAACAAATAGTCGACCCATAGCAATCTCTTTGAAAATAAATAACAAATATTAGGATCGTGTTTACCTGTTTTACCCCATAGAATTAACTTTTTATCTTTAGAGAATTTCAGTTGTTTATTTTTAATTAAAACTATGCTTTAAACATATATAACGCTTCAAACTTTTTCGTAGTTTCATATATATTTACTAATACGTGAATTTATATAAGTCTATGAAAAAGTTTGAAGAGTTACATGTATCATTGTATCATTGTCACCCTTCGATACTATGAATTGTGTCAACGAACGAACGGTGGTATATAGAAATCTTTCGTAAATGATATAATTAATTATATAAATTTGTCACTTCTCTCTTTTCTTTATTAAAAAGAATAACCAACCTTAATATTCCCTATTATTTTTTTCATTAGGGACAAATACAACAGAAAAAAAGAATTATCAAAATTATTCCATCCGTTCACGACTTACGCGTGATGCGATTTTTATATTATATATTCGGATTATAATGATGAAAAAACATTCAAACAAAATTTAAAGCCAGCTCATATCCAATATATTAGATACATTTTAATTGTGTGCAGTTTCTGTAACGATCAAAATCGTCTCACTTGAAAACAGGATGTGCCACGTATTGACATTGAAGTATGCGATATACCTTACAGCTACGTCCCAGCGACGTGATGAGGCGCATTTCAGCTAATTAAAGTTCAGGCCGATAGCGCAATTATCTCGGCAAATAGCTCTCCCGCTTTATGCTAGTCACATTCGATTCGATATTAACTTTAAATAGAAGGCTCGACGTGTTATGCCTTTAATACAGATATATGGCCATGCTCTACTCTTAACAATTTGTCTCGCGGAATTCGCAAGTGTAACGATATCTGTTACAGGGAGTTTTACGAACAAAACAGCCGCTACGGAAAGTTTTTTCCCACGTTTACGGTTGTTGTAATTTGATGGTTTAGGCTTTAATAGTAATCATAATATTATAGTGCTATCTAGAGAATCTAATAATATTTTATAAATTGAATTGTAATTTTTGTCCGAACTTAATTTTCATAATTGAAATATCGAATTACAAAAGATGCGGCCTAGCATTTAATTATAAAGTGATCCCAGGGATATTTTGTCCGCTTCCCAAAATTAATCAGTGCTATGTAATTTTGATAATTTATTAGTGTAAAATTATGGAAATCATGTAAAATTTATTGTTTTTTGATCGATGGCACTTTAACTTCCACATTATGTAATAAAAAATAAATAAGCTATAAACCAGAATTGTCGGATTAAGAACCACGGTGACCCTTGTTTCAAAAAACGATTTTAAATCTTATCATTGTACTGAAACCTCGAGAACGGGTCACTGAATTTCGTATAACAACATTTTATGTTGGAACCATAAGGGATAAATATTATAATCGCCAAATCTAATTTAATACATTGTACTCATAATATGAATCATGATTGTTAATGTTCTTATATATATAAAATAATGTATGAATTCATTTTGAAGCTTTCGTTTCTTTCATAGTTGTTCCTTGTTTTAGCATCCTTTATTATGTTAGCGCTCCATGGAGCCCAATATTTATATTATATAGCTAATGTGTTCTGTGTCAAGTTCACGTGCAAAAATGAAATTCATGATGATAACGCCAGTTAGTTATTAATGATTGCTCCTACATCCAACCATTTAATTCTAAGAAAACTTATATACACTCTGACCTATGCTAAACTTATCATACCTGTAATATTTATATTTTTTTCTATCACAATTTTTCCCTAATCCTTTCAGAGTGAAATACGCCGGACTCTTCTGTAGGTATATTCACGAGAGTATAATAAATATACAGATATATTAAGGTGGAGTATAGAGATTGGAGACCCAGACTTGTTTCTGCAACCGCCATATGTTTTAAAATGTTCTTGAGGTTAATTTTTACCATTGAAAAAGAGTTAAGGTAAAAAACGAATCTATTTTCGTTGAAATATCGACGGAAAACAACATTTGAGTTTGAGATATTTTATTTACCTAATAACAAGACCTCTCATAAAATGATAAATATTATTTCAACATAGCAACTATTATTCAAATACAAATATTGCAAGAAAACTAAACAAAACGCAACGTTAACAATTGTTAAAGAAATAAACACAAAGAATTAGATAGTCGCAACTTGGTATCCTTCAATCAAAGGAACAGGAATTTAATTTTCACCCTATAAAGGAAGACTAACGGAAAAATATTTGAATAATTTATTGCTTTTGTATTTTGTTCCTAAAACTTTGTATTTTAGTAAGTAATTCATTTTCGTTGGCCATTTAGTTGTTGGGAACTGTGTGTTTGTCGTTTGTATTGTAGATACATATAAGTATTATAATTTGGGCCAAATTTATTGAAATATTTTGCCCATACAGTGCTACCAAGACTATTGTCGTTTATCAATACTTGATGGGAATTGATAAATTACAGTTGCGTTGCACAATTTTACTTGAGTGTCGTTCATACATAACACACCTGTGAATATTGATATCAATGATTAATTATTATACCTATTCGACAATAATACATACACATTTTTTTAACTACATTTTAATAACTCCTTTCTGAACACGATCTCAAGAATCAGTTTAGTTTATGGACCTCTAAAATCGTATTAATATTCAGGATCTACGATATTGATTATTATTTATTACATTATATGCCGGAGTGTTATTGGTAAAAGCTGCCATCACATCGCTTTTACGAAGCGTAACGAAATATTGGTACTTATTGAAGAAATTAGATCAATTCGTAAATTCCACATTGTCTTCCACGGTGGGTGACTTTACGGAAATAATTTCTGTCTTTAAAGGCAACTTAAATTCTCAGGATATTTCTACTATCGATTATTTTAAAGAGGAAACATTTGTGTTTTATATGCATTTTTCTAATTTTACACAGAAAACTACTAAACCGATTTAAAATAATTCACCATTAGAAATCTGCATCTTATAAGTGACATAGGCTTTATAACATGTGTGTATGTGTCCATTGAATGTGATTTCATTGTTTACCTTTTAATACTCTTCTCTCACTGATATACATATTATTAGTTTTATTTGTCTCGCTCTCTATATTGTACGGGTTGTCTTATAAATCTATTAATTGTTTCCATTTCATTCATTTAATTAACTACGTATTTATTTATTTTTATTTTCATCCTTTATTGCACTTAATAAAAAATAAAGTTACAAGCTCTTGGATGAATTAAACCGCATAGTACAGAAAATTAAATTAATTTCTGTGCCAATTTCATTAATTTACGCAATACAACGAAGAAATTACAAATATTTAAACAACACACCACTAGAAGACGCAAATATCAGACTTGCTTGTTGAATCATGAAATTTACCTCAAAAATTACATAATTCATTCTAATAAAAGTAGGTTCCTATTTAATATTTATTCTCTCTTCGTACCTAAATAAAACTGTTCAAGCAGGCTTTCTAAAGATCCTCGAATTTTCTTTTATTACTTATTTAATAAAAATATTTTTAAAATATGTAAGTACAATTGATATTTGTAACCAGTATTCAAACTTCACAGTGATTATAAATTATCATGGATAAATTCTTCGATGATTACCTTAATATTAAAAAATACTTTTATATTGTTAATGAATATTGTCACGTTTTTATTCGTTCATAAACAGTATATTATGTTTTCTATATTGCGAGTAAGACAGTATTTATTGCCAAATACTAAAACGTCGATTTCAATTTGTATCCGTTTATGGTTTTTTTCACGACCCAACAGTCACGTTAATTTCAAGCTTGGAGACACATATTTAGCTAGGTTAAAATAATAGGTTTCTAAAATCCTCATGTAAATAACTTTTATATTTAATAAATCACAATCATTTGCTATTACTATTTTATAAAAGGTATTTTTGTTAAAATTTAGTTTATCACTTTTTCTCTATGGCCTTTTAAATTTAATAGGTCATAGTGTCTTTCTTTTAATTAATATAAGTAATTAAAAAAATGTACAGATGGATAGAGCTGATGTTTTACACGCATGCGGAAAATACTAAGACCTTCCTGTCCTGTACTTATTCTTGCAAATTGATTTATTCGTATATTTTACTCACGTATGTTCACAACTCAAGTAAAGGGATCAGCGACGGGTTAAGTGAGAGGTAAGGCTAACAAATCTAATTAAGGCTCGTGCTCTTTGAGTCTCTTTGAAACATAGGATGACCGATCTTGATATGTAGATCAACGATCTATAATATTTTTATAAGAAGGGAAGTTATCACGATTTTTTTGTTGAAGGTAAAATTACATAAGGAATTTACACATAGAACAGTCAAATTATGTACATTGGACATTTTTATTAGATATATTGGTCGAAAATAATATAAAGGATCAAAAAACCAAATTAGAACGTATTTTATCTCATTATCTTATTCATAAGACAAATTAGCAATGCAATATACTTATAATTTATAAAAAAAATCAGATAATGGCTATATGAATAGAGGAAAATAGCTAGCTGTTCCGCGCGGCTCTACTATTTTATCACATTTTTATATAGCATTTTTATATACATGCTTCCTCGCATAATGACTTACTTGGAACAAAAATATTTTTCAAATCGGACCAGTAGTCCTTGAGATTAATCTGTTCAAACAAATTAACAAACTCTTGAACTTTATACCACGCAATAATATAGATTATTATTTCTTTTAGGCATTAATAATATATGAATTTTGTTAATAACTCAGATTATTATTCCCAAAAAAATATTCAGAATTTTAATAATAAAATAAAACGAATCATATCGAATTTTAAATTTGTATGAAGAGCATCCGAGATAGTCCGCAACACGTATTAAAAATAAAATAGACAATCATGATGAATATCATAGACTCTAGAAATTTTGACATACAGTTTTCAAATTTGACGTTTGGCAATCAGCATTGACTTTTTATTTGACAGCTTAAGTTAATGCTAGTGGCTTGATTTGATATTTGGTTTGCTGCTAAAAGAAAGGTGCAAATTTTCTATGAAAAAAGATAAAAAGAATAAGATTTGTGATAATTATAGCTTCAATTCCATATAAGTTGCGTTTTGCAACTTAATTTAAGTATATAATTAGCTTCAAACAAATCGCACTAGTTACAGCTGTGTGTGGAAAAAAGTGCCATCGAATTTGTTTGTTGTTATAGTAGATAAAATTTTGTCGTAAAGATGACGGATTCTCAGACCTTAGTTATGACTACTACAAATGGACTACACGATAAATCCAAGGAGCTCCAAAAGGAGATACTTATGGAAAAGCTCAGATCAAAAACATCGCAATTTAAAAATCTCGGAGAAACTTCCAAAGCTGTTCGTATGGCTTTACTGGTAAGCGATATGTTAATATATAAATAATTATTAATTTAATATGATTTCATTCCTTATATTTTAAGGTGTTATAGAAAACTATTTCTTCATTGGTTACATGTATAATTGTTATAACTAATTAGTTTGAAACTATTTTAACTCTTATTTTTATTCCTGCACTAAAGTTAATTATGTTTGTAGGACAAACGCTGGGGAGTAGACTCTGCTGATCGTATGATACTGCAAAAATGTTTGGATAGTTTGCAGCACTGTATCAAAGTTACTTCTTTACAAAGTTTAATTGAGAGGCTAGAATGCTTATCTAGGCAACAGGAGTAAGTATTTCTTTTTCACCTTTCACAATAGGTTATTGCATAACAATTGCATTTTCTTCTTAATTTTGTACTTTAAATTACATTGTCAAATTAAAATTGTAATACTTTTTATTAATTAGATAAAAAACTTTGGTAAATGAGTAATTAATTACATATATGTTATGGCAAGTGATAATCCACTGAATCATTTTTAAACATCTATGTTGCTTTAATTCCTTAATAAAAAAAAAAAACTATTACAGGTTAAAGTTTGTTGTTGGAACATCTGGTGTTAACCTTTTTATCTCATCTGATATGTTTTATTTGGAAATACTTGTGGAGTCATGTGGGTCTGTGAAGGATGTCAAGATACATCATGAGGGCAAGGTAATTCATTTTAATATTGTAATTTCAATTTTGTATTTCATAGTCTATATTTATGTTTGAAAAACAATCATTTAAGACTGTTCAATATAATAATAATATAATTATAGAATATTGTAAAACCTCCCCAATTTATGATAGCAGCATTTCTTGCTTTTTTTAAATAAAAAAAAAATAGTTTATTTGTGACAGTTTCTACTTTTCAATTTACTTCCAAGAAAAACAATGTTATCAATTCCGAGTGATTGTTTAGATTGAACAACAAAGCTGTGAAGAGTTAGTGCAATGCATTTCAAGAGGAGATTTTGCAGATTTTACAGCACATCTTGAGGGACTTACAGCTGTATATCAGTTAAATGCTGAGAAGAAGGTAACTGTTTCATAATTGACCATAGTTCAGCAGAAAAGATCCAACCCACACTGACACCAAAATTGAGCTACACATGTTAAAGAAGTTTTTAAGGTAGAAACTTTCAATCAGCAACAAGATCCCACAGATAAAAAAGATGTGGCATTAATATAAATACTAGATACAAATTCATATGTTGAGTGGGTATATTACATAGCGACTTTAATAAATTGATGTGTATTGGATCCTTCCGCATAATTATGTCCAATTATCTTATATCAAATTTTTATGGATCTGATTGTACCATCAATTTGGTATCTGAAAATGGTAATATGCTTTACATTTTACCTTGTGTCTTTGATGAAATTTAATGAAAATATACTTTATTTACACACTTTAATAAAAATGCAACAAATAACATAGATAAGAGACACACAAATTATGAAAATGCACAAATGGAGGCCTTCTGGCTACTAAGCCATCTTCCAAGCAACCATTGGAACAGTTGTTACTAACCTAAGTAAGTAAAATAACTAATTCTCCATTTAAAAAAACACTGCAAGTAAGTTATTTAAAAGAAAATAGTTAGTTTAATTAGAATAAAAATAATTGTATCCTTATTTAATAGATAAAGTGTAAGGCATTCAGTGCGCTCCAGAGTTTAGAAGAAGATTTGTGCACAATGAGACAGTTGCAAAGCTTCATAAAGGACCCGTGGACACAAGTGCACAAAAGTCCTATTGGCTTTCTCCAAAGAAGAAGAGGAGGTAAATGTTTTGCTCTATTTTGATAAGTAACTGCTGCCCAAGGCCTTGTTCGCCTGTAATTCAGATAAAAAGTATCCTATTACCTAATCCAGCTATTTAAACTATCTGTGTATGAAATTTCATCAAAAACTTCAAAAAATCATCTAGAGTTGGGGTTTGATTGACACACAAACATCAAAACATCTAATATTCAAACATTCGAAACTACTTGTCCCATTAGTGTCTTGAAAAGACTGAAGTTAAGGATATTTGAAGTGCTTAA
>LQNK01000936.1:0-13322 GCA_001586405.1 Phoebis sennae
AAATAATTATTATGAGAGAACGAGGTTTTATTGACAATGACAGTATCCCCTCTCTTATATATTTATGCAGCAGGCAAGCGGAGCATGCGGTTCAACTGATGTTAAGTGACTGACAGCAGTCCATGAACATCTACAACATTAAAGTGTCGTAGATGTCTCGCCAGCTTAAAGGAAAGAGAGGGGATGAGGGAAGGATTAATGATGGGAAATTGAGGATCAGAATGGAAGAGAAACAGGATGGGAATACAGGTTTTCGGGCCCCAAAATCGTACGAAACACAGTGCAATATGAATGAAATATTGACTTTTTGTTGTCTGAAATAAACGGATTTTATTCTTTATTTATTTAATATTCCTTCACACCAATTTTCTTCAGGTTACGCACATGAAAAACGTGGCTAGTTCATATATATATATAACTTCACGATTTCACGGAGAGGTAAAAACAAAAGAAATCGACATTAACCGCAACGATACGACTTATAACATATAAAACCTGAACGATCCAGCGAACGCTGAATTTTAATATTCATATGTAAATTGTAGCGAGGTTGAATACCCTCCAAATAATGGGGTACAGTATGCTACAGTAATAACGAACCTACCTACTTAACCTACTTCCGAAATAACATTGTCATCGCGACACTTGGTAAATTGAACGTGTATACCAAAAAGGAGGATGATGAAATAATAAATATTAAAATTGAATTGAAATATAAATATTATGTGAGACATTTCACAAATAACAATATTAATGTTAAACTATCAGGCAACATACAAAAGTAACCGATTAGTATCAAGGCCTGGCTGGAATACAGGTAAGTATAATAATATGTGTAGATAGACCGATATGAGTCAGGGAATCCCAAAACACGATGCTTCGAGATCCGTTTGGTTATCAACATTTCAGCATTGTAACATTTTGCTGAAAAGTCGCAAATGTGTTTGTCTGAAGACGGCTTCGAAGAAGGAGCGAATTCGACGATGCTTCGAAAGACAGAAGGTGTATCAACAATAATGGGTGGGCTGGCAAGGCTTCGGAGAGCACGTTAAACCGCGCCTGATTTCTCTCCAGTCGTGTCGGTCTGCCATCCCATCGGGTTATGAGGGTGAAGGAATAGACAGTGCACCTGTGTTCGCACGCACACTTGTTTCTGGCTAGTCTCTGTTAAGATTGGCCACTATGGCCGAATTTGGCCAGGGGTGCTATTATTATTATCTAATTAAACTCTCTCCGGTTTTGTCGGACTGCCATCCCCTCGGATTATGAGAGTGCACCTGTGTTCGCGCACAAACTTGTTCAGGCAAAATTACATTCCTAAATCGATTTTGTAATCTTACTACATAAATTACCAGTAGTAGGCAGTAAATAATAATTTAATTATGAGTTAAAAAATTAAACACAAAGAAAAAGCCCGAACACTTCCAAAAAGGGAACATGCAAACGACCATCAAAGGTAATTAGAAATAATTATATTCCGTAATGAAAGCGTTCATTGTTCAAATATAAATGTGCTAGTTTTAATTAAAATAGACTTAGTTTTGATATTCAAATTCACTTTTGAATACATTGCGAGTTCTATTAACTTTGTGTTTTATTTCTCTTTAGCGGGAAAGGAATGGTTTTTAAATTATTTTTAATGACGTGGATTTTGCGGCGTGAATTGTTAATGTGTTCCATTCTGCTTGCCGTGGAATATTTTTAGATCTGGCTTTAGATTTCCCAACTAGACCTGTTTGTTTCAAGTTCAAAATAGAATTTTCAAAATGATTGCTTAGAGATGCTATATCTCTAAGCAATCATTCAACAACAATAAATTTTATAGTCAGCAACCCAACGCAAAGTTGTCCAAGCCTATGATTTGGCTTGATAAGGACCCATCCCCCGCCAAATAATCAAATCAAATGACCTATATTCCTTCTAAATAAAAACAAAAAATGGCAATAACTACACTCTGTAACAAACCAATTACAATAATACAGGGAATTAACAACAAAAGACATTCCACATTTGTCCACTTTTCTAATCTAAAATCAAATCAAATAAAATAGCGTAATGCGCCTACCAACTTTATAGCTTCATTTTGACAGTCGTATATTTAGACCCTCGATCGAAATAACTTTCTTCTGCAACAATCCAATCCAATAATCAATAATCCAATGGCAATATTAAGAAAATACGCAGAAATCCTTCCACAAAGTTAAGCCCACTTTTATCGACTAATGCCTTGTTCGTATAAATAAAACGAGTCGTTTTACTGACGGACAGTAGAATATCCTACTAGACGTAAGTCTAAAGCGTAAGTATAATAAACGTGGGGTTAATATAACTACCAAAACTTGCTTCCGATTGGTTGATTATAACTGCTCGTTAATGAAAACGATTCGTATCTGTTATAATATGACGTTACGTCATTCTTGGAAACTAGGCTTAAAATATAATGATATTTTAAAAGAGTGTTATGTCTACTAACGGTATAAATTCTTTATCCTGATCCGTACATTAAGTCCCTAGATCGAAATCTATTCTCTGCAACAATCCAACCAAATAATAAATAACCAATCCAATCGCACCAAATACATCCCACCCATTATTTAGCCCACTTTTATAGCCTACAAAATTGTAATTTAAAAGAGTGTAATGCGCCCAACTTTATAGCTCGTCCGTATAGTTACTCCATCAATTCCCGTCGATAATCTCCCGAAGGTACATGGAACTAATTTTTCCGAGCGATATATTAATGGGTGAGCGTTCTAGCTCCGGACTCAATAAATGACTCCCGTTAAGACTCAAGACGGGTCATTATTTGTTCATAGTTGCTGAGGGCTACCTTGCCTTCTATGATTACTGTAAGTTGCTCATGAAATTGGTATTACTAGCTTTTTGTTACAATAAAGTTGATGAGGCGGTGTAGTCGTGAAAGGCTATATGCAGCAAAATAAAGTAACGAAATAGTGGGTGAAATAGAAAAGAAAGAAAATTATTTATTTGGCAAAAAAACAAACAAATTAAAACTTAAGGTAGAAATAAAATAAAAAGGAATAACGAAATGAATAAAAAATAAATACCTATAATTTAAAAAGATTTCCAAAGTGGAGCCCACTCAGTTTTTGGCGACTGATTTTCAGCCGATTTTCATATGAATATAACCGAGTGTGGTATCAATTGTACAAATATAATTGTGGTATTGACAATGCGAGGTCTAGCCACTAGTATATGCTAATACATATGTAGATATATATAATATAGATATGTGCATTTAGCTGGATTAGGAGAATACTTTTTATAGATCTATAGGCATCGAACATCAAGCGTGTGAAGCCTCGGGCAGTCGCAAGTAAGTACATAACTCTAATACTGCGTAGTTGGTGTGACTCTGTTATGATTAGCCGCCGTCGAATTCAGTTAGCCATTTCAAGTATGTCAGAATTCAATCAATTGACACGTATGGATTAAACACAATTAATTGCATTAGTAAACTCAATTCGTGACAATTTGGTTGTGATTGACAATTAATATTAGTCTAATTAATTAGAACTGGTAAAGTTCATACATTGATAATGAATTCATTACATGATTGCCTTTGTTTTAGTTCTGCCATACAATATATAAAGTGTTACATAGCTTCATTTGTTTACAGGACATTCAGAACATGTTCCTAAACACGTAAAAAAATTAAAAGGTTGGGCGAGGATTTGTTAATTTTATATGATTTATTTATGTCTGTGCCCTGTGATTTAAGTCAAGATTTTATTGAAGAAAAGGGAGATCGACCAAAACACTGAACTAGCCGGCCGTTAGGTCCCTACAATGAAGTTGTATATAATTACGGCCAAATATAGCCGTGAACATGATCTTAAGATTAGTCGGCTTATCTTACTGTCAATGATTTTTTTTCTTACAACAGGAAAGCGGGCATGCGTTTCACCTGATGTTAAGTGACTTACCGCAGCCCATGAACCTTTATAAGAAGAAGTCTCGCAGATACCTTGCCGGCGTGTATGAACGAGAAGGGATAGTGAGAAGATTAATGTTGAGAAGTTGAGAGAGGAGTAGGACAGGACTGGAGAGGAATGGGATGGGAATACAGGCCTCCGGGCACCCGCTCACAATACGAAAGACAGGGCAATACTGCTTCGCGCCGGAGGGGGTTGCTAAATATATTGAATGGTTAATGTTCGATAAAATGTTAGTATGTATCAAGCTATTTCATGATTGGCCAGCCAAACTGCACACTAACCGAACAAAAACGGTTAAAATGTACATGAATTTCGGAACGAACAAATTTCGATGAAGCAATTTAGGAATCGTGACGCTACAGATGAGAATTGAAAGTGCATTTCCAAGAATGCCTCGGTTTAGTACATTTCGTTATACGAGAGGAAAGGTATTATGGTTTTCCTCTAGGTTTCACTGAAACTCGTATTATTTATGAACAAGAAAGTTTCACGTTCGCTTCACACTCATTTTTCATTTAACATAGTTTCAACTATAAATCAACAATTTACATAACCATGCGAACTTGCACAGTTTTAATGTAGCTACATATTTTGGGAATAATAGCATATTTTTGGCCACCCAATGCCATTGTTAGGTTCTTTTTGTCCTCAAGAGGGATGGAAAATAAAACTGTTTGTCCCATTTGCCTTCACTTTTCTTTTGCCTGGTTAGATAATAAAAAAACATCATCCTGAAAAATTCGCAAACAAAGAAAAATGCCCTATAATCTAATACACATAAGTCCTATACTAGTATGTATTATCTGACGTTTTTGTAATTTGAGGAGTGGAAGGAATAAGGAATAAGTTGAACTAAAAAGTAGAAAAATATTTGATCTCCTTTTCTTTTGCCTGGGTAAGTGCCACAGGAACTATACGTTTTAAAAAATCCTGGCACCCAAAAATGCCCTATAACCTTCTTAGCAAACCGATAACGTGTGTCATTTACCATGTAACACGTAATCGTCCAGCTAATCGGCTGAATACGTGTAAGCGTGCTTCGTCCGACCGTACCTGTCAAACTTAGCTATGAATTATACATGAGGATAGGTGCAAGGGGAGAGTTAACGCGATATTAGAATATTAGAGTGTCGGCCACATTTTGTGATTTCATGTTTTAACAATTTTGTATGCAATCTTTGTATGCAAATGTGATACAGTTAAAAGTCTTCTTCTCAACGTCGCTAAAGATCTTAAGAGTATGCAAGAAATCTGATATCTTGAGCAGCAGTTTGGTTTACGATATATCACCCACCTAATACGGTGTCACTGAACAAATTTATATCTGAAAGACATATTTTGCGTATATCTGACATTGAAAATGTTGCAAATAGTCCTATTCAGAGGCATAGAAGGTATAAGGCACGATTAGATAATAGGCAAAGGTTTATCTGACTCAACGAAATACAAAATCATTCCTCAATCATTTTGAAGAATTATTTAAAGTGCCAAACACCATTTTATTACGTCGTTCGTTATAATTCTACTCCCAAACGCTGGAACATCATCCCTTAAACACAGTATTAAGGTATGTAGGTCTCATTAGCATTTTATTACGGCTTAATTCTCAACACTTGTTTTTGAGGATCGGCGTTGTCTACATGAGATTTTCCGAGCCACGTTAACGACTTACGTGGAACAAATAAATTATGCGAAGGGGTGGAAGTTTCTTAGTGTTGGAAATTTGCATGAATCAGACTAGATTTGTATCAAGGCACCAGCGAATAAAGGGTGTAGTTATACGGAGGAACAAAAATCCACTTCTTTTGTCTGGAGTGTGAGATATAATATTATAGTGGCAGCCTCTTGGATCAGATTAAATAAAACAAAAACTTATTTTATCATAAAACTTACTTTATATTAAACGACATACGTGGAACAATTTCATTGCGGTATGTTTTAGGATAGAAGTTGTTAAGTGTGGAAATTTTGCACGAATTCTTTATGCCACAGCAGGGAAGTAGAGTATACGGTTAACTTGATGATAATTAAGTAACTGATGCCTTGAAGGCTTGAAGGAAGGGGAGGGCATAAAGAGAGGATTAATTATGAGAAATTAGAAGAGAAGCACAAACTGTTCTCCTGATGGGAAATTGAGAGAGGAGTACAAAAGGAGAGGAATGAAATGGGAATACAGTCCTCCGGGAACCCGCTTGCCGAACGAAACGGAGTGCAATACTGTTTCACGCCGATCTTCTGCTGGGGGGATGGCAATTACACGGATGCGAGCTTGACCCAATCGTGTAATGCTCGCCTCCCTCTCTTTTATTGCTGAAGATGTTATGCAGCTGAATTGCCAGATAATAATCAGTTTTGATAATTCGTAAATTTAAAAAGTATGGAGTAGATTTGAACCTTCCTGATTTAATTATTTAAAAGTTCTATTCTCAAAGGCGTTCTCAATTACTCAGTAATACTCACAAGGCTATTTTAATCTGTTTCGGACCTTTCGGTGATCCTTTATCAAGGTGAGTGAGACTGTCTCGATGTCCCTTATTTCCTGTTTTTTGCCCAGTGACCATGCAATCCACGACAAAAATGATAATATTACGTCTTTGTTATTGAAGTTATTATTAATTATGTACGAATTTTATTCATTTCTTGTAACACCCTTCTGTTTTTATATCATTCCTTTTTTAATATATAGCTTGATATAATTAGTAATACTAAGTTGTAAAAACTAAAATTGTAATGACTGGCCACAGATATTAATTAATCATTTTGTTTTGTTAGTAACTTAACTTATCTATGCATGTTGTGTTTACCTATAAGTGTTCGTTGCATTGTAACTATTTATATGGAATAATGTTAATCATACACACGTATACTATGTAAACGAATGTTGGTGTACCTTAAATAAATAAATAAATAATTAATGCGGAAAATAATCACTATTTACTTTTATTTAAATATGTTTCTCGATTCAAAAATCACATTGATTAATGTTCCCGTAATACCGAAGGTGACTAGTAGAAAATGCTTTTTGGCATTAAATCCACCATTCACTACATTAAAGTGCAAAATTAATAGAATATCTTAAACAAAAATGTTATGACTAACACGCTTATAAGAGTCTTGATAGTATTAAAGTAAATACCGCTCATGCATATCTGCACTTTGCAAGCAAAAGAGAAATATTAATAACATCTTACGGTGGCCTTACACTCTCGTTCGAAAGCACGCGGCTCCCCCAATACACCTCACCCAAAGTTATCACGTAAAACGACAGACCGAGGCGAGCGAGTACTACCATCTACAGTCTAGTATTCCTTGTGAATAAATAATTCCTCCTGACTGATATCTGTCATAGTGGCCAATCTTAACAGAGATCAGCCAGGTACGCAGGAGATATTATAGTGCATAATATGTATGTGCGCAAACACAGGTGCACTCTCTATTCCTTCACCCTTCTAATCCGATGGGACGGCAGATCGACACGAGCGCAGGACCGACGGCTTTTCGTGCTCTCCGAGGCACGGAGTGTTCAAAGCCTGTTCCAGACTTAGAGCTGCTATTGAGACATTTTGTTAGAAAAATCTCGATAACATTTTTTTTGGCCCTACCCGGGAATCGAATCTGAGACCCCTCGGTCTGTAGTCAAAGATGCAACCACTAGACGAGGCAGATATCGCTGTTGCTTGTACTGTCTCGGCGAGAGTGTACAGCCGCCATTACAGCCAACAAAATTACTTCCTCGGCAAATCAAGAAACTTGCAACGTTATACATAAATAAAGTTTTTGCGTATTCGCCTTTATTTGTATTTAATTTACTGATTTCTTTTTCTGTTAGACTTTGGGTTGCTACCCGAATTTATATTGTTTATCTTTTATACCTTAAACCCGCTAGGTAAATATATAAACAGAGGACAATGTTTGTATTTTTTAATGGAAAACAAAACGAATACCCAATGATTTTGTTAAAAATATTTGTTTTATATAAAACGAGGGTTTTATACTTTTACACTTTACAAGACGAGGATATTTAAATGAGAAGGAGCATTTAAGTAGAATACGAATATTATAAATGTGAAGGTTTGGACGTTTGTGTGTCAATAACACCGCAACTACTCAACCAATTATGATGAAATTTTGTATACAGATGGGAATTTAGATGGTGATACGAAACTATTGTATGATCTATAGACACCAAACTTCATGCGAGCGTAGCCACAGGCAGCAGTTGAAAATTTAGAATCTGTTTATATTATTGTGTATTTACAAAGTAAGCATTAGTTTAAAGTACTAATGAAGCTGTAGGAAGCAAAATACGTAATCAATGTTCACTTGTGATTACGTCACAGTCTCTTGTTGTCAAGAACTGAAGCCTGGTGACTACCACTCTCTCGCTTAGTTTAAGAGGAGTCAGTATATTTTATTTTATTTTATTAAGGTAAACAAAACAGGAGACAACCATATAAGTATAAGATAGATACATTAAGATGTCTTGAGACTAGATTGAATCCCAAAAACATGTATACACAAAGAAATTAAGCAGTTGAATCGTGAAGAAAGCTTTACAAAGTAATAGAAAATACTACATTTTTTTTGATTAGGAACATACTTAAAACAAAAGACACTATATTAGGTAGGTAAAACATATTACATATTACTTTAACACTTCATATTAAATTGGACATTGGAAGTCAAGCAGACCTGCAATACAAGTTTTTACTTCTTGTTTCCTAAGTGTAGTAAGAAATAAAAAATAAAAAAACAACTTTGTACAAAATATGTACCCTGATTGAGGTTCCTAAAGGTTTGTCCAGTCGAATTCTACGTAATTATTTGGGGCTATTTGTGGGTATTTGTAAGCCAGTATGCTTCGCACGTTTTCATAATTACATTCGCTATTTCTAGGACATGTAGGAGCATAAATTTGGTCTTCATGCTATGTCTCGCCCGAAATAACGCTAGGAATTTTCTGTAGAATTTAGCTGTGAACCTTCATTGTATTCTAGCAACACTGCAATCCTAAGATAGGAGCTATATCTGCATTTCGTTACAAAGTGCAACAGTGTGAACAAAGTAGGCCGTATCAACAAGAATTGACGACGGTGCCAGGGCTGCTACAGCTCATATATTGTATTAATAAATAGTAAAAAATATAAAAATGTATTCGTCTTCGGTTCAAATTAATTAAATACAACAAATGTCCCAGAATATTTATTTATTTTATTGGGATCGGTAATAAAAACAAAATCGAGCATAAATAATAACTGTGCAAGATTTCTTTTAGAACTTTTTATTGGATACATCTTCCTAGCAGATACAAAAGCGAAGAGAGCCCCGCCTTTGCTCCCTTCGCTGACAGATAACAGAAAAATGACACAGAGTGTGCAACGCAATATAGATTATGTTATCTATACATTTTTTACATTTACAAAATAATATTCAATATATTTATTTATTATTAATTTTATTGTGAAAAATTTAATAACAATGTTTTTTTATTCCGGAACTAGGACAATTTTTTGGGGAGGTCGGGGTATAATAGAAGAGGCATCAGATAGGTTTTCACGTTCCTTGAGATACCTCACCAAAACATGGTCCTAGCTCTCGTGTAGTGATAAAAATTAATGTATACAATTTTCATTTTCGACAAGTTAATAACTACTTATTTAAGCATAATAAGCAAATAGTTTTATTTTTCGCACAGTAATTAAAATCAGTAACGCGCCCCGCGGTTTCACCTGCATTTTTTCCCGGGGCAACGTCGGGTTTAAAGTAGCCTATATGCCATTCTGAACCCTTACCTATATGCATACCAAGTTTCATCACAGTCAGTTCAGTAGATTTGCGTGGAAGAGTAACAAACATACATACATGTATGTTGAATGAATCATATTTCCTTACAAAATAAATAACCATAATTTAGGATCAACCCTATACCAGTTGTTTACGCTAACTGGGTCAGCTTTGCGAGTTAGGTAAATTCATAAAGTATATAATATACACAGAAAAATACAACAGCGTTCCTTCATTTGAGAAAAGATGGATTTAATTTTCTGTGAGGTAGAGTTTCTTAACTATAAGCGAAATCGATTCGAGTTTGCCGCGATAAAATATTGAAGTTATTTTTAAAATGGATTTATTCTGAAATAGAAGACGTTCTATAGTTAAGAGCGTTGTTTAGAATCTTCGGGTTTTAAATGTCTTTCTAGTTGTTACTGAGCTTTGTATCTGAAATTACAAAATGTATCTGAAATTAATTATTTTTTTTTACTGATTAATTCTAAATTTGCTATTTCTCCACGATATCACGGTCATGGTGGCTAATATCAACATAGACTAGTCAGCTACGCAGGAGATATTTGTATTAATTTTAGTGTTTAATTTTTTAAGGGTCGTAGTTTTAAGTTATTTAAGATATTTTAACTTGAACCACATGATGCCTGATATAAATAAAAAAAATATATTATAGTGCACAAGTATGTGTATATGCAACATTGAAAAGAAAATAATCACAACTAAAAATATTATTATAAAAAGTAAAGCTGTAACTTCCAAAATTGTATAATAATCACATAAAATACACATACACACATACACACACACACACACACACACACAACACACACACATATGCTGCGCATATACACACAGGTTTACTACACTACACTGTGATTATATGACAACTTTTTAGAATCCCTTTAAATATCCTTTATTTCAATCTTAATCCTAAAGCTTATTAACATGCGCTACTGCGTTTATTTCATTACGTTTTCACATCCCATGTTTTTACGGCGTGAGATATTTTATCGCCGCCGTATTCTCGTCACGATAGCGAAGAAATGGGTCTCACAGATTAAATCTTCGATTCTATCTCCGATGTTTTGTTATGGAAATTAGGTCTGCTATGTCCAGGGACGACCATTCGTAATAAATCTAGACTAAAGGCTTACCTTGCGATTCTAGGCTCTATAAATGTCGAGAGCGTTCTCTTTCGAATTCGCTTTCAAATGTTTGAGAACTGTTTGGAATTGTTTATAGAATCGTTCGTCTATTTTCATACAAATCCACGTGTATATGGACGCATAAAAGGTTACTCTTGAATACAATAAACAATAATAAATTATTTTTTTTAGTAGTCAAAATTTGAACATACGTTTTCTTTAATAAAATGCATGAATGAAAATCAGTTTAGCTTGTTTGACAATAATATGTTTTTAAATTGATAATCGAGTAATTTCTATTGCTATCAATAAACATGAATCATTCAGCCAAACATTTTTTACTTGAAGCTTTGAGAGCACTTCTTAGCTTAATAAATATTCGCTATTTTTTGACTGACTTCTCAAAACGAGGAAGTTATGAATTGAGCGTACTTTTTTAAGGTATGTGCAACGATTACTCTGTGGATTCTCAATCGATTTTCATGATTGTTGGACTGTTGGATAGAGAATTCTTGTGAGATTGTCCCATTTACTTTCGGGAGTAGTAGGCCCACGTTTAAGGCTCACCTTAGTCGAAAGTGGGGTTGAAAAAAAATTCGCCGTGAGGCCCACTGTGTGTGGTATTGTTGGATAGGTATTTAAAAATGGAATGATTATTTAATTACATATATTCTTTAAAATTGACTCCCATTTAGAAAATAGGGGGAAAAATACATTTTAAGTATTAACGCGTAATGTAAATACTAATTGAAGTTGGATGTGGTATGCTGGTAAAATGTAATTATTAGATGGCATTTACTAAAAACTAAGAAAAAAAGTCCACTTATATATTAAAATATAAATGTAAACCAATTACAATACACGTGAAAGTAGAAAAAGAACAATAAAATATACAAGAGCAATGTAATATTTGTTTTTAAGTATTTCTGTCATGAATTGAACTGTTCCTCTTTCCTATCAGGCTTATTTATCTATGGACATAAATTTAAGATCAGTCTTATAAAATTAATAAGGTCCCGATTCTCCTCAAAAGGCAGAGAAGATAAAATCAATCACCATCTGCTGATTCGCTCGAATGATTTATTGCTGACGAACCTCCGAATACGAATTGATTATGATTTATGCCGTTCCAAAAATATCAAATTCGATTTTGAATTTTAGATCTGTGACAGGTAATTCTGGTAAATATGAAAAATGGTTGGCAGTTTTAATTGGAGTGACACTGAAATGTTATTTTGATATTTTCGATTTATTCCGTCGAAATTGAGTTGCTTTGAACCGGTCGATTAATTATTTACCCATCACTATTTTGTGAATAACGTAGGCCTAATTGTTTGTCCGATTTAAGCATGTGCATCTTATCATAAATGTTAAAACCAACCTTTCACAAAGCTTATAATACTGAGCCAAACATCTATACTAATATTATAAAGCTGAAGAGTTTGTTTGTTTGTTTCAACGCGCTAATCTCAGAAACTACGGGTCCGATTTGAAAAATTCTGTTAGTGTTAGATAGCCCATATTCTTTTAGTGTTAGATATCGAGGAGGACTATAGGCTATATATCATCCCGATATTCCCACGGGAGCGAAGCCCTGGTGCGCAGCTAGTTTATTTAATAATAAAATTCGATTTTGAATTTTAGATCTGTGACAGGTAATTCCGGTAAAAAATGGTTGGCAGTTTTAATTGGGGAGACACTGAAATGTTATTTTAATATTTTCGATTTATTCCGGCGAAATTGAGTTGCTTTGAACCAGTCGATTAATTATTTATGCATCAGTTTTTTTGTGAAGTCATTAATGTTTGACGGATTTTAAATAAGTTTAGCATACAATGTATCGATTTCTTGTCTGGAAGATTTGGTGTCGCTATTTGTGCATGTCCATTTAGTAAACATTTTATTTATGTCACAGTCGAGATGGCCCGGCGAGTGTATGTCAGTATGTTTGTCTGACGATATATGAAGTAGTGTTAATCCAATCTTAATGTTAATTACATGAGTGTTTTAGACAAAACTAACTTTTTCATATAGATAGGCTTTATTTTGAGGTTGAAATCAAAATATCGAAAAAAATATTTTACTAAACGCTATATCTAGATTCTGTTCTGACCAATATTGTCGTATCATTTTTCGACGATTATTTTTGAAATCTGATCTTTAGAATAAATCTGCTAGTAAAATTAAACTAAGCTAAAAAATTCGTTAATATGCAATATTTAATTGATTTTCCTCATAAATATATTTTATAAAAAATCGGTTATCATTTCTTTATCAGCTTTCCCGAAGTATTTTAAACTACAAAGCGCGCAAGAATAAAGCTTGTCAAATTCAAGGTAAGACAATGTTATTTGATACCTTACGTTACAAAGTAACCGAGTATGTGAACTGATATATCTTCAATTAATATTGAGTTGGTTAATCCTAATTA
>LQNK01000936.1:16822-47025 GCA_001586405.1 Phoebis sennae
GGGGGGGGGGTAATTTTCATATGAATTCATATTTACATGAAACGAACGCGAGGTCTAGCTCGGAGCGATCCACTAGTATATGTTACATTGGCTACCATAGCCGAAATCGATCAATAGAGCTACAGTTATTATTTTAAAAGTAAACAATAAAATGTTATAACAAAAATATCTCATTTCACGATAAATTCTGACCCGTGCTAAAATAACTGACCCATATCATTGTCTCGATCACTCTTTCAGTCGAAAAGCAGTTTATAGCAAATAGAAATAAATTTACTTGGAATTCCATTTAGACTAGTTTAATATAATTTTCAATAAAAATAAAGTTATATTTATTTTTTTATTTAAATTATTGACTTATATAACTGCAAAATAGTTTTATGACATCTTAGGGATACCACTTTTAATGGTAGAGTATTTGATTTAAATAATGATGGCCTGTATCCCTAGCCCATTCCTTTCCAATCCTTCTCTATTCCTCTCCCAATTTCCCATCACTAATCCTCTCCTTATCCCTTCCTCTTCCTTCAAGCCAGCAAGGCATCTGCGACACTTTTGATGTTAGAAATATTCATGGATTGTGGTCAGTCACTTAACATCAGGAGAACCGCATGCTCCGCTTGCCTGCTATGACATAAAAAATATATTTATAAAATGTCAAACGTCAATGAAAATGTCATACATACACAATATATCACTTTCATATTATAAAGAAGAAAAAAATCTTGATAACATATGGCTCCGAAAATATTGGACTGATATGAAAAATACTTTTAACTTTAGCTGTATTTTATTATGCTAGTTCAAAAAATAAAATTTATATATTTTTCAATGAAACTAGATAAAATACGCTTATCTATACACATAATAAAAGAGTAACCGAACCATTTCTGTACATTGAATATTTTTCAAAAAGAGTAATTGATATGCAACATGTATGTCCTATAGATACCAAAACCATGGTTAAATTTTTTTTTTCTGTTTGTCTGTTTGTCTGTTTATCTGTTTGTCTGTTTGTCTGTTTATCTGTTTGTATGTGCGTCAATCACGTAATAACCACTAGGTAGTTTTTGATAAAATTTCACATGCTGATAGATCAATATTAGGTGCAAATTATAGGCTACATTTTAATTGAAAAAAATAATTTTAGGGGTGGCTCTCCATACATGTAAACGGAGGGTAAAAAAATAAATTCGCGAATACATCATTAAATTTGATGTCATTAGATAGTTCTTTAAAAATGAAATAAAGGTTTCTAAATGCGTTTTTTGCTAAATTAAATATTTTTTGTGATATATGCTTCTAAAGTCGTGAAAATGTCATACCACGTGATAATGTGAGATTTTGGTTGACTTGCGGTCATGTCTTTTTATACTTTTTACGTACGGTAAAAACACTTAATAAATTCTCAAAAATCTTCACAAAATATATAACTCTTTGCCCGCGGCTTCGCTCGCGTGTGCTACAATTTTCTGTATTTGGAAGAGGCGCGCGCACTGTAGGATTTTGGTGAAACCTATTTCCATAGAAAATTATAAAAGCACTATAGACATGCGCATATAATTATGAGCGGTCCTGCGACCGTCATTTTTCTAAACTTTTGTCGTGCGCCTCTAAAAATACAGAAATTAGTAGCTCACGCGTGCGAAGCCGCGGGCGGAAAGCTAGTAAATATATACGCTCAGAATATTTTAGAAATCGAATTGAAATCATAAATACATCGTAGCAGGTCAAAGTTTACAAAGGCACAACTGGGAATTATATAGCTATTCAACACGGGCTTGAAGTTAGTAGTGCCCAGAATGGCTCCTACAGCTTCACAATGGGAGGTCACAACGGATCTATGAGCAGCGTCTGTTAAGAGATATAGCGATGTACAGGGCCTGTTGTAAGGATTGGTTAACCCGCCTCTTCTTTCCATTGTTTTTGATGCTATGTGATCAAATTTAAGTATCTATTTATATATATTTTTTATAACACTCATGAAGATGTGTTATTGAATTTTAATACAATTTTAGGTGCTCTAAATGTTGAACATTGTTGAAAAGTTATTTAAAGGTTTTTTTCTGAACATCTGTGGCGTCTCCTGACGACACAATTCCTAACTTAAGCTGTATTTTATTATGAAATGAAATAAAATTTTCGTTAGAAAATTTATATATTTTTCAATGAAACTAGATAAAATACGCTTATAGTATTTTAGAAATCGAATTGAAATCATAAATATATCGTAGCAGGTCAAAGTTTACAAAGGCACAAGTGGGAATTATATAGCTATTCAACACGGGCTTGAAGTTAGTAGTGCCCAGAATGGCTCCTACAGCTTCACAATGGGAGGTCACAACGGATCTATGAGCAGCGTCTGTTAAGAGATATAGCGATGTACAGGGTCTGTTGTAAGGATTGGTTAACCCGTACAGCGGGTCGAAATGTGAGGCAAAAAATATCTCCTTGGTGCCTTAATCTATTTTCAATTTAACAAGATTTTTCACCGACTTTGTTTGTATTTCAACAAAAATGAAATAAAAGTTATTTTCTACTTTTTAGAGCGAGGAAGTCGGTTCTATTTTTTGGCAAAAATTTTTAATCATTGATTCTGATGCTATGTGATCAAATTTATGTATCTTTGATTTTTTTTGGATTACTCATAAAGTTGCGTATTTTAATATAAAAATGTTTTTAACGTTAACATTGTCGAAAAGTCATTCAAAGATTTTTTTCTTAACATTTGTGACGTCATGTCACATGTAGCGACATAATTCCTAAATCGCGATGTTGAAATTTTTTCACCGCTTAGCATATACGAGTATACCATTTCCAAACATCATTCTTCGGGGTTAAAGCTGGCCTGTTCTAAGGTTCAGACTGGTCAAGGATCATTTACATATGTGGGGAGAGAAAAGGGAGTTTTCTCTCCCCACATATGTAAATGATTGAATGGGTGTTCTTGTGTCGACGCTCAAGTGCTATTTTTGGAACCCCATTGGCGCAGTGGATACAGCAATGGTCTATTGCGCCGGAGGGTGTGGGTTCGATCCCACGAGTCAATTTTGTCATTTTCTACTGTCATGTGTGCGTGTTAATTTATCCAAAGTATGTATGTATTTACAAAAAAAGTATGTTTCATAGTACAAGCTTTGTTAAGTTTGGGACTTACACCCGTATTCTAAGAAGTTACCTTAATTTTACTTCCACTCAGATTACGTCAAATATGACGTATGACGAATTTCAATCGAAAATTCATAACATAAAAATATAATATTTTAATAAATAGATCGCACGAATGGAGGTGTTAATTTTTTTTCTCCGAAACTTTTATAACGTGAGTGGACGTGAGTTAGTAGAGTTCCGACTCAGAATGTAAATTTTCGTTGACAGAGGTTCAGTAAAGTCGAGGAATGCACGTATTAGAATACGGGTGTTAGTATCGTCGTGTTAAATGTCTGAGAATATTTATTTATTTCGATTCCTTACACCAGCGGTGGAAGTGACTACACGACGAACATCTTAGTAAATGTAGTGTCTGCCCTAACATCTACTATATTATAGCGTATCTCATAAATTGCACCACAACGTCGACCAGTTTAGTCTTGTTTAATTTAGACTAACTTTAGACACTTAAGTAGCCTCCACGGGATCGTTTGCGCTGAATGGAGGCTTATTTGCCGGGTGCATTGTCTTCTGAAAGTTAATGGAACTCGCATTTTAATTGCAAGCGTTGATTATGTTGACATACAAAGTTCAACAATGCAAGAGAACAATGCATGTCGACTGATCCCGTTATATCCTCGGCCCACAAGAGTGGAAATACTTTATGTATTAGAAAAACTGTGTGTGGTTTCAGCCGTGTATTTATGAGGATATTCCTCATGACCAAAAGGAACTTTTTATTTCCGAAATTAAAAAAGGGCAAATTAGCGCGTTTTAAAAATTAGCGCATTATAACAAACATATTTAGACTGTAAGCTATAAAAGAACTATATATGGCGAAATACTAAGTAGCTGCACAGGCGCGCTCGAAAAAACCTATGAGTGAGAAATGACAAATTAACGCAAGTACTTTGCACTACTCTTCCATTCTTTCCTATTTCGGGCTGTTGTCCAATCTTTTTGGTATAAGCCAAGTTCGTCCCGCCTCCTTTTGGACCTATCACGTAGCCGTCGTCCATTATTGGGGATCCACGAAGTGGTGATTTTTGCCCATAACTAATAGGACATGCGGCAAACATGACTTTGTCTATCTTATCTTTTTCCTAGATTGATTAAAAACATGTTTTATCATCTTAAAATATATAAATTACGTGTCACAGTGTTTGTCCGCGATGGACTTCCAAACTACTTAACCGATTTTAACCAAATTTTACACACCGATGCAGGTTGATCCAACTTGAAAGATAGGAAAGCGTGCAAAGCCGCGGGCGGAGAGCTAGTTTGTAATATTTTTTAATACTCCATATAACATTAGTTATGACCCACTGTTGACGCAATGAAATATTTTTATTTTATGACTTGTGACACGTCCCATCTCGACGCCCTCGTAAAATGGCTCTCTTATTTAACTTTTTACGGAGCTTTTAACATCTTTTTTAAGTACTGTTACTTACATTTGTTTACAGTAACTGAAATGTCAATGTCATGATAGTATAAAACAGTGGTGCCATCTATATAATTGATTATTGAGTATTATTTTGTATTTAGTCTTGAATGTTTAAGTATTAAACCCTCTCTTGAATGGTGTTATTGACTATTATAAAATAGGTTGTAAGTATTGTATTCCGCTCAGACTGTTACGAAACATTGGATAATAAACATGTACGTGCAAGTGATGTGTATCATTGGAAACAATTCCTAACAGTACATATACAGAGAAGGCAACGGAATTTTATGAAAAACTATAGATAAGCTTCTCCACAGCTTGACTGGTGTTAATTAGAATAAAAGTTTTCCCCTAATACAGCTAATAGCCTATCTGTGTACAATATTTCATTAAAATGCGTAGAGGTTGCGGTATGATTGCCACACAAACATTCAAAAATAGGATATTAAATAAAACTAAAAAATAGAAAACTTCGTTTGTTTATAATGATGTTTGTAATGAATAGGATCAAAAACTACTGGACCGATTTAAAAAACATCACCATTCGTAAGCTACATTATTCACGAGTAACATTGGCTTTATTTTACGGGATATTTAATTAAATTAAAAGCTAGTAGGATAAAAAATTTGTTCGTTGTTTGGATGTTCGCGTGTCAATCACGCTCCAACTACTGAACAGATTTTAATGAATTTTCATATAGACTATTACATTACGTTACGTTATAAATTCCTATCAGATATAAATAAACACATTTATGTGAATAAAGATTTTACTTACTTACTTAGATTTTAAAATTGAAAATTGGTCACGAACTCAAAAATGAATTTGAAAGATCTTTTCTATTTTTTACTTATCATTCAGTCCTCTTTTTTGACTATTAGTTATTATGTTAAATTATAATTTAACGTGACGTGGTTTATTATCCTGTATAACCTTTTCGAAATTCGTTTGAGACGAAATTATCATACATTACGAAATTTCTACGAAGATTAGAGGACGCAATTAGAAGATTAATAAAAGTTAACGAGATCCTTTCAGAATTGTTAACTTAATTATGTGTTCTGAAATGTGACTTTGGATTGAAAGAATTATAATGAAGATAATTTTTTTTATTTTTATATCATACCGGTTTAGATTTATTTATTTGTTTATGTATAGATAACAAGAAATAACATTACAGGGAAGTTCCCAAAGCGTAACAACTAAAACATAAAATACTAGATTGTATTGCGACTTCTTGATGGAAATGCATTTTAAGTATTGAATTAACCATTCATCATCAGATGAATTTTCAAAATCGGTTGTAATTAAATAAAGTTTACTTATAAATAGTGGAAATAGTGTAAAAAAGTCTCGAATTCAATACTTAAAACTATAGATACCTATCTATATCTAGAGAGACGTTGCATATTAGACATTATTCTCTAATTTTCTTCACAACGCAAGAAACTCTAGAGTGGAGGTTGGCGTAATATCTTACTTTTAGAGAGTTTTGGTTGCAATCAGTGTTTTTCTATTAAATTTAACTAACTACTCAAAAAACAGGAAGTCTCAATAGTTTTCTCAAAAGATATTAGTATGTTCTTAATTAGACAAATGTGGTATCGATAGGATGTTATTTCGTGTGTTTTACTAAATGCAATATTTATTTATTTTTTATTGACGACCCGATTGGGGCAGTCGATATAATATTTATCTATAGTATGTATGTATTAACAAAAAAAAACATGTTTTAGTATGTCTATCAATTACCTAGTTTCCATAGCTTTGCTTAGTTTGGGACTAGATAGCGTAGTGTTAAATGTCCCTGAATTTATTATTATTTCTTAGTTAAAAAAGATCTACGGAAATCTATATTCTGCGTAACCAACATGGGACATAAAACATGCAACAAGTAATACATACATCAAATTTTCACATTGACATTCCCAAGTAAAAATACGTTCCCAGTATTAAGGCTGGGTAAATAATGAGCCGCATTACTTTATCTGTGATGTACACTGACAGAGACGTATCGTGCGAGCACGGTCGGGAACAAGTTTAAACACCGCGTGTACAGGGGCCGCACCATCAATTTGTCGACGTTAGGCTGGGGCACAGTGAGACAGGTAGATAAAAAGCGCTTATTTATTTGTTTTATGTAAAGTTCCTAGCTCAATAAATAAACCTTCAAAAATTCAATGATGCAGTTGTTTCCTTTCGTTAAAATAAGCATCGACTCCTTTCGACATTTTATGATAGTCCTCATTGTTTAATAATACTAATGATATAATAGATTCCCTGACCGATATCGGCCATGGTGGCCAATGTCAAGAGAGACTAGCCAGCTGCACAGGAGATATTATAGTGCACAAGTGTACGCGCGAGTAGTGCAAAGGTGCACTCTCTATTCCTTTTGTTCTTATAACCCGATGAGACGGCAGACCGACACGACCGGAGAGAGATCAGGCGCAGGACTGGCTTTACGTGCTATCCGAGGAAAAGTGTGTTCCAACACCACCAGTTTACAGACTCAGGGCTGTTACTAAGATTTCTTTGTCAGAAAATCCCAATAACATTTTTTTGGCCCTGATCTGTAGTCAAAGATGCAATCACTAGACCAATAAGGCAGTCATGTTAAGATTTATCCACGTGTATCAATACCATTCAGGATTGACAGCCGGTAAATTTACAATTATTTTTATGTCATAATATTAGGGCCGTTTTTGACGTTCCAAGTTTAATACATTTTTTTGATTTGAGCTTTTAAAAAAATCTTACGAATTTAATGATTAAAATCAATGAAATATGTTTTTATAAGCAAAGGATATGAAATATTAATTTATCATATACATGAGTCAATCACGCTATTATTATTTTTGAGATAATTATCCTATGTCATTCCTAAGAATACAAATAATAATCTCTGTGCAAAATTTCATCCAAATCGGTCCTGTAGTTTCGGCGTCTATTAAATACAAATAAAAAAATATAATAATAATGTCGAGACCAGTGTACCCCACGCTTGTAATGAGTGTTTTGGCCGCAAGCCAGATCTTAGCGACCTCATATTAGCAAACTGTACTAAGAGCTTAACCGCGCTCTCTAATTCGTATATGAATATTAATAACATATATTTTCCGTATTTTCATTTGTGCTCTGTAGGAGCCAAGGACAGCTGGTGTGAACCGCTTGACTTTCTGTTTATAACGGACAAATTAATTTATTTATCTCTACAATAACACAGAACAAAAATTAAAGTTATCATCTTCTTCTTCAATTGTTTCGCTCTTGACAGAGCAGTCGTGGCTATCATGTGTTATCAGGGGCAGATGTAGCTTGCTTCACGATGCTGCACCATCCCTCCCTGTTCACAGACAATCTGCTTTATTCGTGCAGCGTACCGCCAACAGCAACTTTAACTTGGTCGGTACACCGCATGGGTGATCGACCCTTAACCTCTACCGCTTCCTGCACGGTAAGCCTCTGTATGGAACTATGATTTCGCCACGACGCATGGTCGAAGAATTTAAGTATCCGAAGAACTAAAGTTATACACATTCTATAGTGCAGAGCCAAATGTGGTGGTCACTCAGCTTATTACATATATTCCGAGAGCTAGGACCATTTTTGGAGAGGTGTTTGTGGCAAGCTGAAAACTTGACTGTTGCCTCTCTTATTATACCCCGACATGGAACTGCAGACCTGGTGAGTAGCTAAATCTAAATAAACCCCGTGACATTACATAATGTCTTTATAAATTTCAAATAACGACATACATCTACCAATCAATCAAATTGTGTGATCAATCAAAGTTATTTGATTGATTTTCAAAATTAGTTTCGAATCGATCAATTGTCAATCATTTCTTCGAATTTCAATTCATTCCTCGTGACGGCTGTCAACAAGGCTTTAGAAGGGAAAGTGATTGGTTGGAGTATTGATCTCTTGTGGGTAACTGTGTTTTAAAGATACAGTTCCTTTGAGATATTACATGAAATTTGTAGTACTTTGAGAAAATTTTAGTAGTGATTTAGAACTTAAATATGTGTTTATTATAACGCAAGTACTTTTCATATTGAATAGAATTTTTTTTAAGGATTTAAGACGTGGTCAATTTACATTGTACATAAACCTGTAGTATCCTGTCACTGACAAAAGTTCTGCTATATATTGAAAAGGATCCCAAAATACAGGCTGTACCTAGTTTGGATCCTAGATCTGTTTACAATTGTTTCAAATAAAACTTCTTTTTTTAACTCCTTCGATGTATAAAGAGATAAGGAAACAACACGAATACTTAGCGAATAGAATCCATTATACGTATACATTTAAATTAGAGTCGCAATTTACGCAGATCAAAACTCCAAAAAGCAAACGAAATTGCGTCATATATCACGCGAAGTCCAATAACTCGATAAAAATATCCGATACACTAGCAGAATTAACACGTCAGGGGAGATATATAGGTCGTATCACCAAAGTTCGCTGAACAGCTCATAATGAATTTATTACTTCTCCCCAATCCGACCCAATTTATTTTTCTTTTGCGTCAGCTTTTCGACTGTTATTTAAGTTGAAGGGGTTTAAGCTTTCTTGTTTTGTATGATAGTTGTCTCGGATTTGCACGGGTGTATGAATAAATATAATTATAGATTTTGAAAGGAAATTAGCAGAAATGTCAGTTGATGATAAGGAAACGCCTATGAACCTGTACAAACCCCAGAGATACTGGTGGTTCGCTACAAGATAGAATCCTCGCATTGTAATGTATAAATCAAGGCCTTTCATTTGAATCCACATTCTGCTATATTCATATGAAAATCTATTTTCTAAACTATTCGCCTATGAAATTTAATTAAGATCGGAAAAACAATACGCAAGTTATCGTCGTACATATTTATACAAAGTTGTCATACTTACGTACTAACATACATACATACAGATATACAATCGCCCGGCCATCTTGACTCTGAGACCTCGCTTCGCACGTTCAACTATAACTGTTTGCCCACGAAATTGCAATCATATAAACAACGGTTTGATGACGGTGAAGTGAGGTTCCGCTATAACATCAAACTATTTTATTTTTATGTTTTTTTTTACAACATACATGCTTTGCGTTTCGCTTGCATGACCACTCACACATGCACTCACTATATAATTGTTTAATGATAAGTAAGCCATCTTATAATTTTAAATACTTATCACAGTTTATTCTCTTTTTACTTGTACACTTTCCGTGAGACGGGACGTGACCGCGTAAACTTCCCACTCATCCTGATGAAGGACCTTCCAAACGATCCGAAACTGTCGGCCTATACCGAATAAACAGGTAGTAAGTATAAACCATGATAACTATTTAAAATAACAATCACAATCTTCAAAAAATTTCGCTAATTCGAGTTTTTTTCCACATGACATGCCTTAAATAAAAAATTAATACCATTTCGTTGCAACTGTTTCATTTTCGATTCCATTTTTCCACTCAAATGCTCATAATCAAAGTAATTGAACCAAACAGCAAAAAGTCCACCTGCTACAATCGGATATTATTCAGCCGTGAGCGTAATTCGCAAATTCGAAACGAATTTTATCCGAATACATCTCAATACATCAGTGTCCACTCCCCTTAATGATCATTTACAACTTACGAATTCATTTACGATGTTACGTATTTTTTACGATATATTTTATGTTGGCGGTGAAACAATATTCGATTTAAACTCTGAGCGCGACTATGAAGATCTGCAAAATAAAATTAAAAATACTTTGAATGAATGAATGAATAAATTCTTTATTTTAAAGCTTAAAGCTAACAACATGTTAAGGAAAAAGATACTGTACAAAATAGGCGGTCTTATCGCTAAATAGCGATCTCTTTCAGGCAAACGTGGTAAAGGAATTAGATACTAACACATATAATAAAACTATTCTTTGGTGGTTAAACAAATGAAATATATATAAGGAAAGGAAAAAGTTCAGTAATAGGACAAACTTACTCCGCTGGCGCAGTGACCTAAAGTATGTTTTGGCCTCCGATATAAGAGAACGTCATCGGTTCAGGTCTTGGGCCACCTCCCACTGGTCAGCAGCTTGGTGCTCGCGCAGGTCTTTTTCCGTCACTCCAGAGATAGCGCTACCGCCCGACGGGTCGGCGCCCGATTGGGGTTCCAACATAGCCTCTCTTTACGCTACGATCGTCCCTCATTCCAATCGGATAAAAGGGGAGAGAAAAGGATGTGGAAAGGCTTCCACAACGTTACTCTATAGAGTACACTGAAAATCAGTGCCGTGCGATAACCATCACGGCCTACGCTGAGTGGACACCCTTTTCCAAGAATACACTGCCGTACACCTTTTATATGGTTCTTTTTCAGCTTCTTGCCGTGTTTTTTGTCTTGATTTTAATTGCCTTTTTTTAGACTTTTTATTATTACTTTTAGTGTACCTATGTATTCTTGAAATAGATTTTTTTTTTAGATTTAGAAAGCAAAATTACAAGATTTTCCAAGTCAATTGTGCCCAAAATTCGGCATTAAGTTAGCTTGTGAGTGAAATGCGCAAATTCGAAACGAATTTTACCCGGATACATCTCAATACATCAGTGTCCGCTCCCCTTAACGTACATTGATCGTTTATAACCTACGAATTTATATACGACACCTATTTAAATTTTAATAATGGTTTATTTGCAGTATAGAAGTATTTAAACGAGTATTGGATTTATAGTAAACTAGCTGTACCCGCGGCTTCGCTCACGTGGAATTCAGTTTATGTGACAGACGGCTTATGCTACAGGCCCGTATAGTGCATAAAAATACCTGACAAATTTCGCTAACCAAATAAAGTTGCTCACACTTTAATTTTATTATTTTCACCCTTTTAAAAATAATGTCGGACTTTACAGTACCAATTTTGTTTTCTACATCCTTGCCTGTACTTATCACAGGCAAAAAGCATCCAAATCGGTGTTCCAGTCAAATTAATCTAAGCGTAAAAAACTGCCAAGTACGAACCGGACTCGCGCATGAAGGGTTCCTAGACAACAATATTTTTTTGGCCAACAAAACTTGTTTTTTTTCGTAGTATTTGTATGAATGTAAATTATATACCCGTGTGGCGTCGGGTCAGAATACGTGTGTTGCCACCCCATTTTTACCCGTAGGTGTCGTAAAAGGCGACAGACGGCAATTCTGTTACACAACATCTTCAGCAATAAAAGAATAGGAGCCGAGCATTACACGTTTAGGCCAAGCTTGCACCGATATAATTACCACCCCCCAGCAGAAGACAGGCGTGAAGCGGCATTGCACTGTGTTTCGTAAGGTGAGCAGGTGCCCGGCGGCCTGTATTCCCATCCCATTCCTCTCCCGTCCGTTCTACTCCCTTCCCAACTTCCTATCCTTAATCCTCTCCCTATTCCCTCCCTTTCCTTAAAGGCAAGGTCCTCCCCTCCCTTCCTCCAAGGCATCTGTGACACTTTTATGTTGCAGATGTTCATAATATAAAAAAAAACTAAATGTATAATAAATTTTGGTTAAAAGATTCTACTATGATCATATTTTTTTACATTTTTCACCCTTGTATTTTAAAGTTTAGAGGGAGGTTCCCCTCACAGACATTTTTGCACGTATCTATAGACATATAGGTTTGGTGATTTTTTTTATGTACCAATTGGTACATTGTATAGAGAGACCCCTCATATATCATTATACTAATAAACGTTATTTTATTATTTTTGTATAAAAATCATGAAACGAATAACAAAATATATTTTACAAAGTTTCAATTGTGTATACGTGATAGTTTCGGAATAATGTGGCTGTGACATACGGACGAACAAACGGACACATGGCCATTTGGGTCCACGAAATAATCATAAAGGATATAGAAATCCATGCTTCCTAACAAATTTTTGATTTTGGGTCTAATTAAATTAACAATAAACAAAATTGGAGGTATGGAGACTTAAATATTAAAAGCGTGAGGGTGATTATGTACATTTTATTTAGCGTTATGTTACACTTGTATCTACAACATTAATTTACTTTCACGCTCTTGTGTATCTTTACAGAACTGACTGTACTTGGCATACAGACAATGCCCATTCTGAGTTGGTTCAGAGTCGCGAGAGAGACCGTGGTGTTGACGGTCTGTAGCTAACCGCCACTCGCGTTCTTCGTCAACTTCCTGGAATTAAGAAAATAAAGTATATTAGTTGCCTATCTATTTACCAACGCGTAGTTTACATGGCACATGACAGTGACAAACGTAGATTCGTCATGATTCTTGTATTGGTAGGTAATTAACATTGTCATACGGTTTGCGAAAACAAAATAAACGTATATGAGCAGTAATAAACGTGCCAGTGTAATGACGCTGTGACGCTAACTAAGCGTTCATTGCATTGCATGAAAGTCTCTGAATTAGGTGCCAGAGCGTGGCGCTCCCGGTCAGTAGACAGCCGGAGAACCTGCTCCTGCTCGTTTTCCTAACACATAGTTCGCGTCACGTACAGTATAGATGTAATGAAAATTAATCCTGTCCACGTTTTTTTTTTATTATTACATACCTTAGCCCGCGCCAACGACGTGCCTATTAAGCCAATCGTTCATTGTGTTGCTTGAAAATGTTTGAACTAAGAGAGACTGCGTGGCGCTCCCAGTCGGCGGACAGCTGGAGATGACGCTCCTCCTCGTTTTTCTAAAATAAACAGCAGTAAATGTAGATAACGCAGTATTAATAAGAAGCATTTTGTAAAGAAAGAAAGCTGATACTTTAGTAGTAGTAGATTGCCAAAAGAAAGTACTTACCGTCGAGTGGGCGTCCATCGTATGTACAATCCGCTATGCGGTCACCCTGCGTTTATGTCTCCGACAGGCGAACACGATATGTCGATCTCTTTGAGATCCCAACTGGCGTTGGCTTGCCGTTTCACCCGAAAGCGAAGCGGCCTGCCTGGCTAGCGCTTGATTGAGTCTCTCACCGCGGCCTTCTTCTGACTTCTGAGATCGTGAAAATTGTGAACTTAACATGCCGCGAAAATTTCTCGAATGAAAAGATTTTCTCAGCGAATCAGGGTAATTGGTAAGCCGTATTCGTAATCCGTTAAAATTTCAATCACAATTCACAAATCGTTTGACATTCACACCGCAAATGACAGATTAATATATTTTTTAAAAATACAAATCTGGCCATTATTATTGCGATTTTATTAAGTAAAAGTAGGTTAATATGAATTTGCAAACTTATTTCGAGTTTATTTCCATCCCCCCTATTTTAGGGTTCAATTTTTATAGCCTATAACCTGGCCGGGAATTTTCTCGACGGATTGGTAAAGTTTCCATCTAAATCCAGCCGTTTTCGCGTGATGCGCCCGCAAATAGACAGACAAACAGATAAACAGACAAAAATTCTAAAAAAAATTGAAACGTATTCTGTGATCAATTTTAAGTATCCCCAGACGATTTTTTTTCGAATATCTCCAATGTACAGACTTTCGACCCTCTTTAGCTTTATTATATGTATAGATAGATAGATAGATAGATAGATTAATTTGATATAGATTCATACTTAAAAATTTATTCTTATAGGACAGGAAAAAAGCAGTCAGTAAAATATGTCGATATATCGATACACATTATCCTGATCTTTATGAATATCACCTGGATGCCCTTGAACGTCTTCAAAACTTCTGCGTTAGGTTCATTTTTGGCTTGTGCAAATTCGACCATATTTCTGAATTTCGAACTAAACTCAAGTGGCTTCCAATACGATTCCGTCGCAATTCCCACATTCTGCACCTTCTTTACTCTATCCTTTTCAGTCCTACATCTCCTTTTTACCTTAAAAATAAATTTCAATTCTTAACTTCTTCCTTGCATCCTATACGTTCCTCTAGAGAGCTTTTGCTGGTAGTGCCTAGTCACAAGACACGTTTCTTCAGTATGTCTTTTACCGTCCGTGCCGTGAAATTGTGGAATAACTTGCCTGACAAAATTAAGCGTGCACAATCTCTGTCTCAATTTAAAAAACTTCTCCACACACATTATCTCTCTCTTTCTTAGTGCTGTCATTCCTATCGTTCATATTTAAGTATTTATATGTATTTATATATTATGTATGTATATGTGTATGTAGGTATGTATGTATGTATGTATGTTTATATGTTTGTATGTATATGTTTATTTATTATACTATATTAACTTATGTGTAGTTGTATGTAGTTCATTAGTATTTTTAGCAGTGTTGTGATTGTGATCTACCTTACTATTTTATATATTTTTTATCCTTTTCTCGGGTTGCCTGGAAGAGATCGCTTCCAGCGATAAGGCCGCCTTTTTATAAATGCTTTTATTGTATTGTTTTATCTGTTTTTGTTGTCCTCAATGCTGTTATAAATAAAGTGTTTAATAATAATAAATAAATAAATAAGTTAGCTCTATTTGAAACTAACTGTGCCTTGGTGTTTCAACCGCGTATATCTTTCGTTTCTTTGGGGTTTCCTGGATAAAAGTCTATGTCCTTCAAAAAATCTCTACAAAATTTCATCCAAATCGATTCAGTGGTTTAGGCGTAGATATACAGGCAGAATTTCGCATTTGTAGTATTAGTTAGTAAGTATTAATGAAAATTTAAATGCTGTCAATTGAAATTAAATTGGGAAACGATTCTTTAAATTTTGCCCTAATCTTTTCTTGAAGGAACTACTTGAATTTTTATTATGTGTTGGTTTCAAATTATTCTTTATAATGTATCTGCATAGTTGTACAATATTGAACACTATAACTTGCTGAAGTCCCAATTGTTTGATTATTAGGATCACGTGTCGTACGCGTTTGTCCATCACTCATCGTGTCGTGCCGTATCGTGTCGTATGCTATAAAACCGTGTCGTCAGTGCAGCATATCTACAAAGAGGTCGAGCAACGTGACCGGAATCGCGAATTCCACCACAATTAAAGCTTTCTGATTGGGAATTGTCAAAAGAGTATTCGATTCCTTACATTTGGCGGGTATTCTTTGAAATGTGATGTCCGTATGAGTTTATTATTTTGAGTTATTTTAGCTTATTCTTTGTCTTTTAAACTTCTTTATTTTGTACTAGTTGTTGATCGTGGCTTTGCTCCCTTGATATTCAGTGCCTATAGATCAATAATAAGTCCTATCACCAAATTAAGAGGTTCCCAGATTCTGCGTTGCAGGAAGCATAGAGTGGTGTCGTGAGGACTTCATTGCTTGCCTTTCCATGTTGCCCATTGAAGCGTTCAATTTTTCAATTATCTACTCCCTTAATCCTATTTGAAGTTAGAAGTCAGTCCCCGCTGACACTAGGGCGTCTAAACGTATAAGTAAACTAGAGCGTGTTAAATTGAAAAAGATTGGGAACCCCTGACTTAATCCATATAATATCCTACTCGCATACAAAATTGCACGATATTTGATAAAATGGTATACATACATATTTTTTTATCCCGGTTCACGCTAAAGTCGCAGGCGCAAAGCAATTTTTTATGATTGTCAAACTAAATTTAAAAATTCCTACTAAAATCTTAAATGCGTAAGTTTATCCTCTTGATGTCTAAACCACTGCACTGATAAGGGTAAAATTGATTTGACACTCGAGAAACGAAAATATATGCAAGGTAAAACCGGGATACACTAGTACTTTAAAGTTTAGCGTAGTAGAAATATTGTTTCATATAAACGTAAAAGCCGCTAAAATCTCATTAAGTTCACATTAGCATCGTCAAATTGAACAAGTTTCAGGTTTACAGCGTAAGTGACTGTCATAACAAGACATGTGGTCGTAAAGTAAACAACTTATTGTAACTTTAATATAGCACTAGCAAACATATTTGACTTAGCGAGGTCTCAGAGTCGAGATGGCCTGGCGAGTTTATTTTTAAAGTACAAATTTTTGTCTGACGATGTTTGGAGTGTTATTAATCCGATCTTGATTGTACTTATGTTTAGACAAAAGATTTTGTGTTCCGAGATTATTGGAATACTAGCTTTTCGCCCGCGGCTTCGCTTTCGTGGACCAGGCAATTCGAATTTTTCTCGCCGTTAAAACCATGCTTGAACTTCAACGAACATTTAAAAAAAAAGAATTGTCCAAATTGGTACAGTCGTTGTTGAGATATGCGCTTACCAACACATTTTGCGATTCATTTTTATATATAAGATGTAGGGGTTACGAAGATAGGGGTCAAATAAGCGAGTCTAATACATACATGGCCGAGTGTGGTATCAAATGAAAGGTCTTGATTTATACATTACAACGCGACGTCTAGCTCGTTGCAAGCCACTTTAGTTTAGTTTCACACAACCTGCAAAACTTCGCATTTATAATATTGGTAGGATGATATAATTTTCTGATTTTATGCATTTCTTAAATTGTTATTAATGTCTTTATGAATTGTGTGGATAAGTATCGACGTATCTTTACCTTGCCACTGAACCAATGGGTTTATCAAAAAATCTAAATCATACATCATCGTCATCTACTACAAATAATGTTACATTGTTATTATACATATTAATTCCATTCATGTAATGCAATTAAAAGCATTTTCCTATAAAATATAAAAAGCTAGTGGTTTCTGATAAAAATAAACCGTTTATATTGCAACTCAATACATTAAAAGATTACTAGTAGATCCACATAAGCCTGACGCATGTAAAACCAATAGCAGAGCACAAATACATTCTGTTTTAAAAACAAACTATTATTTTTATACCTGTTCCGATGTTTCAGTTGATCCACTCTCATATTAATAGAGGATCCCTGGTACACAGTTCATCATTTATTACTAATTTGACTAGACATCCAACATTTAGTTTTTTTATGTTATAGCAGGCAAGCGGAGCATGCGGTTCACCTGGTGTTAAGTAACTAACCGCAGCCCATGAACATCTTCAACAGCAAAGTGTCAAGATGCCTTGCCGGCTTGAAGGAAGGGGAGGGGATAAGGAAAGGATTAATAAGAGGAAGTTGGGAAATGAGTAGGACAGGACGGGAGAGGAATAGGATGGGAATACAGGCCACCGGGCACCTGCTTACCGTACGAAACACAGTGCAATACTGCTTCATGCCGGTCTTCTGCTGGGGAGGTGGTAATTACACCGGTGCGAGTTTGGCCTAATCATGCAATGCTCGGCCCCCACTCTTTTCTTGCTGGAGATGTTATACAGCAGAATTACCCTCTGTCGCCTCTTACGACACACACACCCGTGGGAAATGGGATGGCGACATATACATTCTAACCCGTCGCCACACGGGTAAAAGTGTTAGTTAGTTTAGTTAACATCTCGATAATTAACAGAGAAAAAATTAGGTTAGTAATATATTTTTTTATTTCATCAAATCAAAATATTTTATTATTGCTACCCTATTGAGCTACCCTTTACACATATTTTATATACAAACGGTATATAAAATATGTTTTCTTGTTTTATTAAATGCCGGTCTCGATAATTAACAGAGAAAAAATGAGGTTAGTAATATATTTTTTATTTCATCAAATCAAAACATTTTATTCTTGCTCCCTATTAAGTTATCATTTACGAACGTATATAGAATACGGTATATATAAAATATGTTTTCTTGTTTTATCAAATGCCGGTCTTATTGAAATACTTACAGGTAGAAACAAAAATTATGTACTTCACAGAGACAGTAATCATAAAAATTCCTAGCTGTTCCGACGATTGTAATATCGTTTTTGATTCAGACTGGCTACACATCAATGATATTATATAACTATAGATATGTTACAAGCACGCTAATTTTGAGATTTTAAACGGATTCATGTATATCCACACTACCGGTTACGTGACCATTTTGTTTACAGAACTTTACATATGTGGTTTTATTACAACTGAATACTATAAAATGCCTTCGTGTGTATTTAAAAAAATGCATGAACTATTAGGAAAATAAAAATAAAGCATAAAATATATCATAGGTAAAATACATTTTTAAAATTTCCAAAAAAATTATTACAATTTTAAATGTCATGATTTCAATGTTTGTCGACTATGAAGTGATTGTCAAAAGATGCTATCATCTTTTGTATGCATATAACATATTAGGCCATTGAAATGTTACATTTTTTTGGCCTAACCTTGCATTTCTCAGAGGACGCAATTTTTTTTTATAGATGTCTAGGGGGGGTTAGTGAAAGCTTAAATCCAAGTTTGTGGGGTTGCAACCCTTGTCCCTCGGCCGCCATCTTGGAAAAAGGGTTGCATATGATTTTTACGGTTTATCTGACAAACTATTGGTCTTTCAAAAAAATTAAAAAAACTATTTTATGGAAAATTTAATTTTCTACAACTTTGGTCTAGAACTTTTAATCGTACAATCAAAATAAAAAAAGATATAAGCGAAAAACTATAGGAAAAGTCGACAACATTTTCTTTTCGCCGTCTTAACTTTTTTTCTGGTAATATTAGAAAAAAATAACATCAGGGCATATTTATAGAGGAGTTTTCAAGGAATATTTGTGGTATATAGTTTTCAAAAATTATTCATTAATTTGGGTATTACAGCGCTTCGAAGTGAACACTAAGTTTCCAAAATACATGAATATTAGTAATGATTTTTCATTACCATCTTTTATTTCTTTTACAATCTTTTAATTATTAATTTTACAACATTGTTAAACATTTTGCTTGCCTCGTTGGTATAGTGGTTGCATCTTTGACTACAGAACGAGAGCTCTCGGGTTCGAATCCCGGGTGGGGTCAAAGAAAATGTTATTGCGGTTTTCTGACAAACATCTCGATAGCAGACTTGAGTCAGTAAGATCCCGGTGTTGGAACACACCCGTACCTTCGACAGCGCGTAAAGCCATCCGTCTTGCGCCTGGTCTTTCTCTGATCGTGTCGGTTTTTCGTCCCATCGACATATAAGAGTAAAGGAGAGTGCACCGGTGCTTGCGCACACACTTGTGCACTATAATATCTCACGCGCGGTGGGCTAGTCTCTGCAGAGATTGGTCGCAATTCGGTCGGGAGGAGAAACGTAAAACATTAAGTTAAATTAAAATAAATTTATTATTTTTTTTTACACCACCAAGAGATAGTCTTGAGGTGCGTTTCTTTACGTGTGCACCCAAGTAAATACATTCTTCAGTCATATTATAATTGCATTCTCGCTCTTTTAGATGAGCCAGGCTGCTGCTCAGGATGTGTTTGAGCTTCAAAATTAAATTGTTGTGGATGAATCGGAGAAAGAAATAGTGTCATTGAGGGCGGTTCATCTTTAAAATAATTTTCCTCTATTAATTTTGATACGTCCATTACGTTACTGCAAGTCTCTCTAGAACAATGAAGAAATTCTGCAAAACATTTGAGGCCTGCTTTTCGACATCCGCAAATGTATTTATTTTATGAATGCTTTTTATTTTTTTGCCTTTTATTAACAAAATGTTGCCATTTTTTCCCAACATGTTTGTATATTATTTACAAATTAAAAAAAAAAATAAATTCCAAGTTTTGTAGTAAATAATAAACCTAAAAAATCATGCAATATTAATTATATACATATTTAAAAGATTAAAAAAAAAATAGAATAATAAAAAATTAAAAATCATTAATATTCATGTAGTTTGGAAACTTAGTGTTCACTTCTAAGCGCTGTAATACCCAAATTAATGAATAATTTTTGAAAACTATATACTACAAATATTCCTTGAAAACTCCTCTATAAATATGCCCTGATGTTATTTTTTTCTAATATTACCAGAAAAAAAGTTAAGACGGCGAAAAGAAAATGTTGTCGACTTTTCCTATAGTTTTTCGCTTATATCTTTTTTATTTTTGATTGTACGATTAAAAGTTCTAGACCAAAGTTGTAGAAAATTAAATTTTCCATAAAATAGTTTTTTTAATTTTTTTGAAAGACCAATAGTTTGTCAGATAAACCGTAAAAATCATATGCAACCCTTTTTCCAAGATGGCGGCCGAGGGACAAGGGTTGCAACCCCACAAACTTGGATTTAAGCTTTCACTAACCCCCCCTAGACATCTATAAAAAAAAATTGCGTCCTCTGAGAAATGCATACCCAAATGTAACTTTTCAATGGACTATATCTATACATTATAATATAACATTGCTACACACTATAAAAAAGAAACGGGAAGTCCACTTCTCTTCAGTAATAGACTTTAAATTGAGAGTTTCGTCACGTTTCCTGCACTTCAAAGGGTGCCTTATCCTTGCCTATTTCTATCATATACTGACTACCTTTCCACTTTGAAATACATACGAATACGTATTTTAATTTTGTTTACTTAAAAAAACATATTTTTTTATTTTTTAAATATATTCTAAGTCGGTGCCTTACCTATTTTGGATCTAACAATATTTACACCGACTTTGAATAGATTTCAAAAATAAAATAAAGGTTATTTTTTACTTTTTAATGTGAGGAAGTCGGTTTTACTTCTTGGCAAAAATTTATTTTAAAATGTTGTCACATTTCATATACATACTTGCTTAAGTAAGTAAGTCACTATGCTTTATATTTTTTATTTATACAACAAAAATCTTGTCCGTGCCTTTTTTGCAATCTAATCTGCAATCTAATGAGTGTTTTCTTTAACTTTTCTTTATTTCTTCAGTAAATATAGTGTAATTTGCCCCCATATGGATACAAACAGATCTAATCTTTCAATCGTCAATTTCAGTTGACCCCATTGGGACACCATTCCGCAATTTAACGCCCAACCCTATAAAATTTATGTCGTCATAATCCGAGATATTTCACCCATATAATTGATTGCTTCAGATATTAAGGTTCAACCCGGCTCAATCCATCGATTTCTACGTTGCGTTTTTGAGTGTTACTGCCAATATATTTTTTCTTAATTCTTTCTCTTACATCTCTGATTGCCTCGTTGGTCTATTGTTGCTTATTTGACTACACATAAAGGGTTTCGGGTTGGAATCCCAAGTGGTTGCAAAAAAATATGTTGAGATTTTTCTGGCAAAATAAATCTCAGTAACAGCTCTCAGTCAGGAAAGTTAGATGTGTTAGTATATCCCCGTGCCTCGAAGAGCACGTAAAGCCGACACACCTGCGCCTTATCTCTCTCCGGTCGTGTCGGTCTGCCGTCCCATCGGGTTATGAGAGTAAAGGAACAGAGAGTGCACCTATGTTTGCGCATACACTTGTGCACTATAATATCTCCTGCGCAGCTGGCTATTCTCTCTTGAGATTGGCTACCATGGTTAAAACTAGTCTAGCTTAATTTTTCTTCGAACGGTAAATTAGTGCGGTGTTCTGGGGCTCGGAGGCTTGTATTCCCTTCCCATTCTATCCTATTCTACTCTTTTCCAATTTCACATAATTAATCCTCCCCGCATCCCCTCCCCTTCCCCCAAACCGGTTGCGGTCAGTCACATAACATCAGGTGAACCGCATGCTCCGCTTGCGTAACATAAAAAATAAATAATAAAAGCTTCTTTCGCAAATAACAATGCCTTTTTATACGATGAGCTAATAAAGGAAATGTACAGCAAAACAAGTTTCGTATTCAGCAATAAAACGTGCAGTGCATTTACGTAAATCACTTAATACGGTTAACTTTCTTTGATCCCCTCTGCCCTCTCATTGATATGTACTTGTATAATACACATACTACTTGGTTTTCTTTTACTAGCAAAGAGTTTGACTACGAAAGAGTTTTTATTTGAAGAAAAACTATGAAGGGTAAATATTTTTTTTTTTGTTTGTATTTAGAAAAAAACAACCGTTGGGATAAAATATTTTATTGAGGTTTTGGATGTTTGTGTTTTTTGATATTTGGATGGAAGTGTATCGTACTGAATGTATTTTGATGAATTTATATCCTACTTATATTATAAATGCGAAAGTTTGTGAGGATGTATGTACATACATTTTTGTACAAACACATGTGTGTTTTTTACTCTTAAGAGTAAATACGCAAAAAATACTGCCCCGGCTGCGATGAAACTTGGTATTCATATAGGTTTGGATCCAAACAACAAATAGACTACTTCCAATCCCGGAATTCCCCACGCAGATATTACACACGTGGGTGAAACCACGGGGCGTTGCTAGTTAATAACCAAACAAACGTACATCAAAATAACTTTCGTATTTGCCAATAAAACGTGAAGGGTATTCAGGGAAACTTAATATAGTTAACTTTCTTTGATCGCCGCTTGCCCTACCATTGATATGTATTTGTATTCTATTAAGGAAAACGATATATGAAATAATTTATTATTTGGGATTGTTATGTAACAGTCGTTTCATCTTTAGCGAGTTCTTTCTTAATAGTCGACTGCGACAAAGCCTATATATTTTTTCAAAATGGCGGTAGCAAATAAAAAATTGGAGAGTGATTAATTATTTTCATAGTATAAATAAAATTTGTTTTCATGGAAATACAAATAGGGCTTGGATAAAAAAAAAATCTACTAAATAGAACGAACCAACTTAAAACTACAGTTTTTTACACTAATACTATAAAAAGGAAAACTTTGTTAGTTTGGTTGTAATGAATAGTCATATATATTAAATATTAAATAATTTAATTACATAATAAATGTCATAAACGACGGGACCGATTTTGAAAATTGTTTCACCTTTTGAAAGCTACGTTATTCACCTAAGCAACCACATAGGCTATATTTTATAGCTACTTATGAACCTAAGCTTAAGTTGCTAATTTTATTACTTACTAGCTGATCCTTGCGGTTTTGCTCCCGTAGCAAAATGTTATATAGCCTATAAAATATAGCCTATGTTACTCGTGGATAATGTAGCTTTCGAATGGAAAGAATTTTCGAAATCGGTCCAGTAGTTTAAAGACTATTCACTACAAACAAACTAAGTTTCCCTCTTTATAATATAAGTGTAGATTTAAAACTTTGTACTCATTCTGTTATAATATTCTTGAGTGATAAAATTCTTTAAACCTTAAGCTAAAAAAATTACCTTTAACTTGTGTTCTAAAATATTAATATAAACAGTAAACAGTATAATTATAAAATAAGTTCGCCCAGGTAGAGGTAGTTATTTCCAAAACTAAGTTCCAAGTGTAGACGTGTTGTGAACTTATAAGTGTAACAGAGCTTGCTATTCCTTCCTTGCTATCTTTCTTACTTACTGACTGTTCTTGGCGATATCGAAGCATTTTTATTTATTTATTGTCTCATTCACAGTTATTCAACTGAAACAAAATACAATACAAATAATTTAAAACTAGATGTATTAATTTCATCAGCACTGCATGCAAAATTATAATAAATCTAAAATTAAAGCTTAATGAAATAAAATTAGGGAAGAATAAATAAATCACTTACTTCAATTACCCGAGTGGAGACGGGTTAGAATACGTGTACCCCATTTCCATCCGTGGGTGTCGTAAGAAGCGACAGAGGCTAATTATTCTGCTGTAAACATTTTTAGCAAAAAAAAATATTATTAATTTTAATACAGTTGCTAAGAACATCATTACTAAAATATCACACATTTTCTTAATAAAATAGGTTGTTCGTTTAGCAATATGACTGCCCTATCGGACACTCCTTTTGATTGTAATTTTCTAATTGTGTTTGTTATTACTGTGTACTAAAGTAATATAAATAAATAAAAATGGCATATTATACCACACATTAATTTTTAAGTTAAATATTAATAAATATGTGAAAATGTTAATCACTTCTGATCTCTAAAGAACAAGGATTTTATTTAAAGTGCTAACTACTAGTTCATTTTAATAATAATCTCCATTGACTTGTTAAATCACGAAGAATTTACATAAAACTATGCTAGCTATTTGACTAAGCTTATTGAATAACTTAGTCCTTATTTTGAACTTAAGAAAGTTACTATAAAACAATGCTAAATTACCACCTTAGATTTGAGTTTGCATTTTTAAAATATATTCGTCACAATATGAATCACTTGTTAAAATACATAAATGTCTTAAGACGTTTTTTATTCAAACATGTTTCTTAGAAAACCTGGCAGATGTAAGCAAAATTCAGATAATTTTCTATGTCTGAAAGACTGACTCATTTTTAAGAGGTTCTTAAGACTTCAAAGGAGTCGCCATAGTATTAGTATTGCTTCTCCCTTTGATGTTATCTGGACTAGAATTAACTTGAAATGAAGCGTTAAACGATATTCAATAGAATTACATTTTGTAGGACTGCATATAGTGCTTTTACAGTTGAAATCTATACTTATAAAGCTTTAGTTTGAAGCTGGCTGTGTTAGTTTATTTGTACGCGTTAATTTTAAGGAGCTACTACTCCGATTTGAATATTTTTTGTGATAAACCATGAACCGATGCACGCTAAAGGTTATATTAAACTAGTTATGCCTCGTGGTTTCATCTGCGTGAATTTCCGAGATTGTCCTTTCTAGGGATTCAAAAATTCTCTGTACAGAATTTCATCCAAATCGGTTCAGTAGTTTAGGCGTTTAAAAGAGACCGACAAACAAAGATCGAGCTTTACTTATATCTGAAAACAGAACTTGGCTATTTGGATATCAATTCTTTTGCAGATTAACTTGACTTTCATATTACATTTATGTTTTTGATAGGATAAATAATTCAAAGAAAAACATTTACTTAAATAAACGTAAAATGAAGAATTCCATTGTGAACACTTTTTTCCTTCAAATATGCGTTAGTTTCGTGTTATCGGTTAAATTGGAAGAAATTAATGAAAAGCTATAAAAACGCTCTTTATGTATATCATTACTATATATTTTTTGAGTTTGATACTGCCTTTTTAATCTTTGACTACTAATCGGGTCGGATTCCATTCTAGGGTGGGACCAAAAGAAAAGAATAAATAAATAAGAATGTTATTGAGATTTTTGTATCAAAAAGTTTCAATAGCGGATCTGAATCTGGAAGTTGGCGGTGTTGGTACACCCCCGTGCCTCGGAGAGCACTTTAAGCCGAATATATTTGGCCAAATACAAATAGTAAAAAGATGAAAATACGCTTAATACCGAATACGAAATAAATATTCTACAAATTTCTTATTATAATTGTATAAAAAAATATTCTAATCATTTCATTTCAAGGCAAATAAATAAATATCTAACACAAATAGATATCACTAAAAACAGTAAGTAAACGAACATAACATTAAGTTCGCATAACCCCATATTGCAGCAAAACTTTTAATGGTCTTTCATATATTTTCCAATGATTACACATATCAATGTAGACTCTATCCCATGGGTATAGATACTATTATCGCGTGTACTAGCGTAGCGTGAATAATTAAAATAGTTTAATGTTCGATAGTCAACACACAAGTTTAATTGAAAACGGTGTATTTGGTGATAAATGGCTGGTTACGTGAAGGTTTATATGGGTCAAGGTATTTGTAGGAATAAAATTTTTAAATCGAAAGTTGACTTTATAATTTGACTAGCATCACTGCACTTGCGTTTATTTCAGTAATGTAATATTATGCATTTTATAGGATGGGAAAGGTTTGTAACCTTTCCCATAAAACAATTTTTAAAAATACACATAGTTTCAAATCAAATCGAGTATTTCCATTGAATATAGGTTTCTATATTTTTTAACGCGTTTTAACAAACATAAAAGCAAAGTTTTGCGCTGTATAACATTCATATTTGCTTTTGAATTTTGTATTCGCTTTTTGATGTCACTCGAGTCTTCAATGCGCCATCTGCCTTTCTTGTTATACCAAATATTATTGGTTATATTATAAAATATATTTTTCATTACCTACCATCCTATTGCCCTAGCTATTTTGAAGAAAAAACAAAGACCAATACTTGGAATTTTGAAATATAAGCCACGCCGCGCTGTTTTACCCGCGTAACTAATTGGAAAACTTGAATAAAATTAGTCCATGTTAGCATTATTAATCTGGACCTATATGTATACCAAGTTTATTGCAATCGGTTCACTATTTATTACGTGAAATATTAACAAACCTTCATCAATACATCTATCCTCACAAACTTTTGTATTTAGAATATTAGTAAGATTTTAAGCAAGGTTATGCTAAAATGAATTGCATTTGACGCGAAAAGCTCCTTAATCATTTGCCCATTACAAACCAGTCTCGTCTCTATTCATTTAAACCGAATTACGGTCAAATTAGTGAGATAAAAGATGTAAGCAAAGATTTAGTGAAAAAAGAGCAGCCAAGCGCGAGTCAGATTCTCAAGAACGGTTCCGTAGAAGCATTACCAATCATTACCTACATCTAGTCGAAAGTACTGATTTAAAAAAAAACAGTTCTATGAATAGCCCTCTATGAATATTATTATTTTTTTTTGTCATATAAAAAACGTTAAACGGTTAACACTCACCTAATTACTTACTAAGTTTCAATTCTGTAAGAATAAATAATAAAATAAAGTAAGTTACGAAAGGATGCACAAACGGATGGACGGGCGAACGGACAGTCGTACGGACGGACGGACGGACGAACAGACGGACAGACGGACAGACGGACAGACGGACAGACGGACAGACGGACAGACGGACAGACGGACAGACGGACAGACGGACGGTAGCGGTTATTCGTTATTCGGCTCCGGAACCTTAAAAACGTAAATATTATAACTACTATCCAAAGAGGTTCATTACAGGATAAAAGCTGAAAGGGTGACCCGTAAAGCCTCAGGCGATATTAAATATCAAAATAATTATCTTAAGATCTTGGTTTTTGAGGAAGAATCTTTAGTACGTTTTAATTATTCAGTTGGTTTTTCATGTTTTTGTATAAATTTCAGCGGGATTTGATGTACGCCATCGGCTGTTAAATTTATTTAAATCTTAATTAGCAAAGTTTTGGTACAGGGAAACCTTTAAAACAGTTTCGTAATTGTTTTACTGACAAGCATGATAACCACGGATAATGCTGCTGTTTTTTAAGATTTTATCCTCTTATTAATGTTTTTCTTTGTATGACGACCCGATTGGCGTAGTGGATGTGGCAATGGTCTATTGCGTCGGAGGGTGTGGGTTCGATCCCCTCGAGTAGAATATGATAACCATTGTAAATTTCTACTGGTGTTAATTTATCTATAGTATGTATGTATTTACAAAAAGTATGTAAGTATGTCTATCAGTTATCTAGTCTCCATAGTACAAGCCTTGTCTTGTTTGAGACTGGAAAGCATTGTGTTAAGTGTCTAGAAATATTTTTATTAATTTATTTAATCGACAGATAATATAATTTTTAATAAATTATGAATTCAAATCTTAATTCGTCACATAAAACAAATCGTTCATTTTTGTATTTTAGTATTTTAATGCTGATAATGTAACTAACGCTTTAATTTAACGCTTTTAATAGTCCTTGTCTTGCAGTCAAATTTATAAACCAATTGAAATGTATGAGAGCTTATCATTAAAAACTTATTTCATCCAATGGCAAAACGTTACTCAAAAATAAAGGAGAAATTGGGGCCAAAAACAATTTCAAGATCACTTAATTTTCGCAAACAATGAATTTCGCTGAAGCCTGTATACAGCACGTAAATATTATTAATTAAAGGGAAGCGGGGAAAAGTGAGGGTGGACTTGATAAATTATTTAAGTAATGCCGTGTTAATTAAAAACGGTTGAAAACAATAGTTGATTGTGAAGTGTGAATTAGTGCGTAATTGTTTTTAGGGAATCGAGAAGACGGGAAGGAGAAGGGTACGAGGCATGTTTTTTTTTTTATGTTTAGTTTGCGATATTTTTTTTATTACATCATCCACAATCGTTTACAAGAAAATAAAGTAACCTGAAGTATTTAAGATATGATTTAAGTTCTTGCGCTTTATAAAAATTAGATTTACTTGACCAAAATAATCATTACCTATTTTTATCGACCGATTGATTTTTTATTGGCCGGGTGATTGTATATTTGCATTTTTGCATATCTGTATGTAAGTATAGAAACTTTGTCCGATGATAACTTGAAAATGGTTTATCCGACCTTGATTAAATTTCATAGGCAGACAGTTTAGACAGAAGAAAATGTCGAGTACGATGATGAACGAAATTGGTAGGAAGGGAAACGAAGATAAAGGGGGTGAAATTTGCGATTTTCATTTTAATACAGCCGAGTTTGGTATGAAATGAAAACTACACTAACTTAATAATTAATGCCTTAAGTCTTTAAATAACACACAATTTATAACGGTGAATAGAAATTACTATCAAATAACTATTAGTGCTTACTTTTTAAATGTCACTTCTAAATCTTACCATTAATAAAACTCCAGATGAAATTTATATCGTCATAAAGAGCAATCGTAAAAGTACTATAAACCCATACTTAGGTCCATAGACTTTTAATACAGATGTATGTCTTAATAATATTGTAATAAAATAATAGAGGGGCTATGAAAAATTATGTCGAATTTAATAGAAATGTAATGTGATTCTACACAATTGGCCAATTATAGAACTAGTCAGTTAACAACAAATGAAAAAATCTATGGAAAATACGGTCGATTTGAGAACCTGCTCCTTTCTTTAAAGTCGGTTAAAAATAATGTATAGAGAGCTTTAGGGCTTCTCCATTATATTAAATAGAACTCATAAAATCATCGCAAATAATGAAATTAAACACGAATTAATGTGACATAATATAATGGAACGAAACGTAATTAAGAGTAAAATTATTCGATTCCGGCGGCTTGTCGGCAAATCGTAATAAATCTTGGGGGATGATTAAATTATTATCATTATAACGATTGTACGCGAAAGACGACCATAACTTATTTTTATTAAGTGACATATTTGATTGTGATTTTCAAGGATATTTTTCCTTTTAACACTTGATTGGTTAACAAATAACGATTTGATTCTAATTGCTTTGTAAATACTCCTTAGTAGTAAATTCGCCCAATTACATAGACTTGTTATAATATATTACATACAAGCAATAGTTATAATAGTTGTCTGTAGAAAACAAAATAGCACAGCGAGTTTTTGATCCAGAAAGTTTTAAATACAAACAACAGTATAAAAACTACTATATTTGATCATGTATCATATGATTTTTTATTTTTTTTGACTGCCTCGTTGGTGTAGTGGTTGCATCTTTGACTAAAGATCGAGGGGTCCCGGGTTCGATACCCGGGTGGGGCCAAAAAAAATGTTATTAGGATTTTTCTGACAAAGAAATCATAGTAACAGCCCTGAGTCTGGAAGTTTGCGGTGTTGGAACACCCCCGTACACACCCACGTAAAGCCGCCTGATCTTGCGCCTGATCTCTCTCCAGTCGTGTCGGTCTGCCGTCCCATCGGGTTATGAGAGTTAAAGGAAAAGAGAGTGCACCTGTAATAACAATATCTCCTGCGCAGCTGGCTAGTCTCTGTTGAGATTGGCCACCATGGCCGAAATCGGTCAGGGGAGCTATTATTATTATAAGATTTATTTTATGAATTGTTATATGTGACCTTATTATGATCGGTCTTCCATGTCAATAATTGTTCTTTTACGCGAATAAAGATTTTCTTTACACCATCTTTTTGTAGGACCATTTTCATGACATTTCAGTATATATCACTATGGATTTGCATCCACGTACATCATAAATCAGAAGGTTATGCAGGCTGGCACCTCTCCACG
>LQNK01000939.1:0-31499 GCA_001586405.1 Phoebis sennae
TTTCGAAACCAAATCCATTCGCTAAATTCTACATATTCCGGCCATATATCTGGTTGGTTTACGTTAATCAAAAACAAAAGCAATGTTAAAACGTCATCTAAACATGAGTTAAATAAGTTTTTAATAATCATTTGTAACCACATTACATAGTATTTGAGTAACATTTAGCGGCATTACACGATATATGTTTAGATCAAGCATGACTGCATTACATGACAATCCTTGTTTTTTTTTCTAATCGAACCTTGAAACACACTGAATTGAATTGTAGAAGCAAACCAATTAATTCATGAGTTATTGACTGATATCGATTTTAAGGTTATATCCGATAACTGGATACACATGAATTTTTGACGCTCTGGAACTATTGTAACCAGCATGGAAGGTCATACTTGCATACAGACATAGAAATTGAATTAGAAATAGAAAAAAAAACTCGTGCGGTGTTGTAGAAGATGTACATCACTTAATTACAGAGTGTGTTCGATATAAAACGGTTCGAGAGTCTTTGATGGGCACTCTTAATCTGAACAGATTACAAGTAGGCATATTCCATAGTTTACTGTTAACTCCCAGCCACAAGGGATCTAAGCATCTGTTCATGATTTTTAGTTCCCATCAACGACCCTGTTCTGTCTGATAGAATATTTTAAATATGATGGAATTGCTAAAAAACTAAGTGGTCAATCTTTTTAAGTTATAGGTGTATTTTTATTTTTTTTTTTGTTTATACCTTAAGTTTTAATTTGTTGTTTCTTTTTTGGCAAATGAATATATTTTCTTTCTTTCTATATGTGTACCTATGTATAAAAATTCCTTAAAAATAAATCCATAGAAAACTTACCTGAGCTCTGTTCTCGAACTCAGTGCGGCATTTGTTGAGCAGCAGCAGTTTGAACGTGCACGGCTGCCCGGGCGGCTCGAAGTTGGGAGCCTCCTCGCTGAGCCGCTTGCACAGCTGCGCGTACATGGACGAGTACTTGGGCTCATCCAGCGCCTTCTCGAAGATGAGCAGGATCACGCCCTTCAGGACCTTGTCAGAGTCCAGTTCCAACCCAAGCAAGTCATCGCTGAGCTTTTGGAATTTTTCCGGTGTTAGTTTGTTAAGTATGCCTCGCACCTGGAAGTAGAAAGTGATATATAGTGCTGATCTTTAGCCTTTAAATAAGCCTAATAATGCCATAATATATTTGTATAACTCATAAATGAAACTATTAATAATAGTTCCATCAAGAATGACATTGTAGATCAATGCTGACTGGGCTTGATTGAAATCCCTCGTGTCAATTCTGAGCTTAGAGGTTATTAAAACGTATGAGGCGTTAAACCAGCTAATTGAATAATCTTCAGATTCACTTATGTTCTAGTTAAGATTTGTTTAAGTGGGTCTCCCAATCACATGTGACATTGGAAAAACTTCTAAATACATAATTAGAAATTGTGTGATTTGTTTAAAAAGGAGGTATAGATAAATTCATCCATGAAGACGTGCCCCACTATTCTTCTCAAGTTCGTGTGAAGTTTTATAGGTACACATTCATTACCCATGTGTGCGTTTTAAAAATAGACTAATCAGGACAAACTATTGCGATCATAGTAAAACATTTTCAAATTCAAAAACTGCTGGGGCGTGTCGTCGTAATTGGCACTTTCTATCGATTAAGTTAATATAAGGTTCTGTAAATGAAGAAACGAGACCTTCCGGAAGATGATGTCGTGCTTGGCGTCGCCGTCGGGCACATCGTGGTGCCGCAGCGATGATGGCGGGACCCAGCGCCGCCTCGGGGGGACCGCGGTCCGCCCCGCGGCGCGCAGCACGGGCCCCGGCTGCCGCGCGCTCTCCGTCTTGCGGCCGGTCTTGCCGCCGCAGCCCTACGCCTCGCTCGCCCGCTCCCACGCACCCGCGCGTGCACGCAGCGCCTTACGCCTGCCCTGGAAACAAACGACATTATTTATTTACACTTAGACGACCCGATTGGCGCAGTGGTTCAGCAATGGTCTATTGCGCCGGATGGTTTAGGATCGATCCCCACGAGCAGAAAATTATGATGTGATGAACATTGTAATTTTCTTCTGTCTGGGTATTAATTTATCTATAGTATGTATGTATTTACAAAAAAAAATATGTTTAAGTATGTCTATCAGTTATCTAGTATCCATAGTACAAGTTCTGCTTAGTTTGGGACTAGATGGCGTTGTGTTAAAAAAACGTCCAGGAATATTTATTATATTTATCACTTTTCATGTTGACACAATGAGAGTAAATTTTACAATAGAGAAAATGATATAGAAGAAACAGTCAACACAGAGGGCGGCCTTATCACTCAGGAGTGATCTCTTCCAGGCAACCCACTGGTATAGGAAAAGGTATTGTAAGAGGCAGGTCAAGGTGTAAGATGCATATACAATACATACAAATAAATAATTATACCGAGTCATATACAATGCTTAAATAATGCTTACGGACAGGAGCTGTAAAAGAAGATAGGGTTTGGGCTTGTCTGATGGCTACAGGCAAAGCATTCCACAGGTTGATAGCAGTTACACAAAAAGAGAATCCGAATTATTGATAATCTTTGTGTGTCTAGCCTAAATTTTTGAATAGAAGCTTACAAATTAGAAATTTGCATTAAATGTACACGCTCGACGCCAAATTAACAGAACAGATCCGTGCGCCTTCGCACCCGTAGTGTTATACATATGTATAGCCTATAAAATATAACCTATGTTACTCGTGGATAATGTGGCTTTCGAATAGTGAAAGAATTTTTAAAATCGGTCCATTCGAATTTTTAAAGGCCGTTTTTGAGTCTATTAATTGCAACCAAACAAATAAAGTTTTCCTCCTTATAATATTAGTGTAGATAGAATTTTATAACAATTTTAAGGCGATTTATAAATCTAAAGTCCTTGCACTTTACAGCGAGTATCGTCGACTCCATTATAGTCTTTAATTATTAAACCATAACCTCGTTGGTTAACTGTTCCACTTAAAACAGACGCTCACTGAGTTTTCACGAGTTTCCCCATGACCTATTGTCAAAGACACATTATTGTCCTCGCATTATCTGAATATAACGAAACATGAAATTTTACTGTTGTTTTTTAAGTTATATAACTTTAACTTATATGCTAAATTACTCTATGCAATATGTGAATGAGGAATAAAAAAAAATCGTAAACATAAGAAAAAGGGTTAAAATTAAATTGACCTTTTAAAGCGAGTGTAAAGTTTACATATTCATGTAAACTATTCAGTTTAACAATGTTTTAATGCTGAATTTTATAAACGTAACGAGAAAAAAGGTATATGTTGAAAATTTTTTTTTTAACAATTTATGTAGAAAGTATTTAAATCTCGCTGTGTGTCATCTTACAATAATAAACTTCTGAGGTACTACAATACACACTGAAGCCCGCTCTTTTATTGACGGTCATATTCTTTTTTCTACAATATAGCATTTAGTATACAACATAGTATATAGTTTTTTTAATGTAACTTCCAATCTTTCTTCATATTAAATTTAATCAAAATCTGTTTTAGCAGTGTGGTTAAGAAAGCGTAACAGATTGATAGTATCTTTCACATTTGTAATATAAATGATTAAGTACATATAGACAAGTGTAATAACATCTACATCATCAAGGTCAAGACAAATAACGTTTTTATGGTTATTCTCTAGTTAAAGAGAATACTTTTTCTAACTTTTGCGTAATTTCATTTGAGATAACTATATCGCCTGTAGATATATATGAGTTCAATTTTACCTTCGTATTTCAACATACCTAAAAATCTACCTCCAAATAAATGCTCACATGATATTTGGAAATCTTACTAACCCCGAGATCCCCGTTGAATAGATAATTCGTGCATGAAATTAATTATAAATCTAATTGAACCCTTGCTCTTTATGAACTAATAGGTATTAAATTCAATTGAAAAAATCGATAGTTTCGATACTAAATTTAATATATTATTGACGATCATAAAACAAACAAAACACTGGTCGAACTCGCATCTGTACGATTTATTTTTAGACGATCCTTCTTAAAGTTTCCGTACTTCACCTTTGACATAAAAGGGTCTGGTTTAAAACATATCACGTGTCGATAATCTTTTTCTAGCATATCTATTTCGGTGTCGTTTATAACGATGCAAAATTTTATTTATTGATAAAAGTTCTACCAACAGGTCTACATCTAGAATATAAATTTTTAAAACGAGATTCAATATGGCTGAACAATAAGATGTAACCCCAATTAAAGGCAGACTCAGCTTGATGCGATTTATTATATTTTTTTTATGATTATTTAACATTTATTTTTATTAAGTAAATTTAACGAATTTATTTTATTACCTGACCAACGACCTCCCTGAACTGACAATCAATACATTGATCGTTAATACTAAACGATCGCCGTTATCTACAATCGACTTTAAAACAGTGTTAGATCTCACGTAAGAGACAGGTCAATTATATTATTAATTTTCATAAGTGACCAACGATCCCCTGAAATACATTGATCGTTAAGCCCTTTACCCACTGTCGTCTTTAAACAGTCACCTTAGATCTCAGACAAGAGACAAGTAAATTAAATAATTCGTGTTTAAATACGTGATCAACGACCTCGAAATACATTGATCGTAATCCTACGAACCCTGTACGTACCCTTGTTCAAACATTCACCTTAGGGCTCAGACCTCAGACGCACCGTCTGCCTTTCTAGTCTTCATTTAACGAATTACTCAATGAATAAAAAAATATGCGATACGATAAGATTGGATACCGCGACGTCACCGATACGAGGCCGTTGACCTGCGAAAATAAAACTGCGTCGAATAAATTATTTGCCTTGATGAGCATGATTTTTCAGGTGAATGATAAATATTTAACTGTGTGTATATTTAACGGTGTAATATAAAAATGTGATGTATATATACCTCACTATCGTTTTTGTTGAGCATTTTATAAAAGTTCAATATTAAGCAAATTGGTTTTAATATAAAATTGTAATGAGAGAACATTAAGGTGTTTTAAAATGTCATTATTCATTCAAGTTAAAATCAGCTTTGATTGATTGATGATAAATAAACATTGCATGGATCTGAATTTTGTTTCTTGTTACTTTATATACATTAATAGAGATTACTTTTTATCAATAATTCCTACCCATATAATTTGAGACGCACAAGAGCAGGTCAATACATAAGGTCGGCGTACCAGCGACAAGGGCGGCTCCTCTCGACCGCAACCTGTTAGTGTCATTGGTGTCTAAAATTACTAAAGACCAGCTTTTGTTGTTTACTATTGTGAGAGGACTATCGACGCAACACTGTGACGCAGAACTTTGACACAAATGACTGCAACAACTCTACCTGTTATCGTTCTACGCCAACTTATAAATCTAAAAACAGTACCTTAATAATACAATACGACGATAATAAACTACTTATACAATTGAACAAAAAATGTCAGTTATAATAAGCTCCTATTATCCTAGGTACGGGTTTCGGTAAGCCCATTAAATAAAGGGTTGATATATGACAAAAAGTCGCATCGTTAAGTCTATCTTTAAACAAGTATCGGTATAGTGTTCGGATGTAAGCCATTGGACTCGTTCTTAACACGGACAGATTTACTAATGCACGTAAAGACTTCAATGTAATTGATCCGTCATCCAACTGATTGCTTTTATGATTCAACGGTGTTTCACCGGCGGCTAGGATGCGGCCGAAGCCATGAGGTGAGCGAGTCAGTGACCGGGCGCGCATCCCCCAGCTGCCCGGAGCGGCCGACGACCGCGCCGCCCCCGCGCACCACCCCCGCCGCGCCCCAACGCGCAACGGTGATCGCAACATGTGTGCATAATGCCAACTATTGCTTTTACTTCGTGATACGCGCGTTGAAATTCGGAAAACGATTAAATCTGTAGCATGAAATTAAAGCTTTTTACGAAAATTTAAATCGATTTTATGAGGCCATTCATCGCATTTAACTCTAGCCATGTATTAAGAACTGCAGGACCGATTGAAAAAAAATTAATGTACATCTGAAGCGTCTATTTTTAAGTTTCCAACCATTCGAATATTTCGCAGCAGAGCGAGGTCATTAGCCGCTCGTACCTAACCTAGCCAAGGTCAAGATCTGCGTACTGTCGCCCGCCGACGAACGCCGCACTACTGACGAATCTCGTGCAAAAAGTAAATTGCGAACGCGCGATCAGTGATCGATATCGAAACGTGTTTCGAGGGTTCCTCGCCGGTTTAATCATGCTGCTGTCTAGGGTGGGCGATTCGCAATAACGGCATAGCAATAGGAGTACAAATAGCGAAGGGTCGGTCGCTCGGGAGGGCGAGGGCGCCTGCGGGGTGCGGCGAGCGCGGGCGACCCAGATGCGAGGCCCGCTCCGCTACCATTGACCCAGATACGACCCACATCGCCCTCCAAGTGCAGCACGGCTCCAGCCCGGCCTGTCGCCGCACTCGCGTCTTTCCTTGCTAACTATCAATTTCATTTTCGACTCTAATTTGCGATATCCTTTGCAAATGGAAACCTCACACAAAATATTTGTTGAAAATAAATAATTGCATACTTAAAACTCTACAGAAAAAATATAGCTAAAACTTTACATGATTAGTCTGCAAATGTTTTTTTTACAGCTGAAATTAATAATGAATCCTTTGAAATTGTTGCAAGCATAATAAATTTGTTGTTCAGATAGCTAACATTAGTTGTAATAATTTTATTTACAAAATAAACAAGAACCTACTTTAAAAAACCGAAAGACAGATGATTATTTTAGCTGTTGTTTATGATTGCAAAATTGCAGCTTCGTATCTTTCTTTGAGATATCTTAAAACAAAAAATATACAATGCATCGCTGCAATATTAAAGAAAGAAAGGAATTTTTAGTTATGAATTATAATAATATTTAATTTCTTTTGTAATTAAGTAGCAGGTCTCACAACCTGGTAATAAATTTAAATTGTTTTGTTAAGATAAAATATAGTCAACAGTTTCTTGATGTGTAATTTCTTTAAAGTTTATCACAACTGATGTTTAGTATTTATAAGCATTATGTAAGAATTATGTTCTTAAAAAAATACAAGTCATAGAGCAAATGATACAGTTTTACAACATCAAATGCAACCTTTTATAAATGACTACTAATGCATAATAAATTTACATAAACTATTTATTTTTCTGAGAAAGTTATAATTTAGAAAGTCAAATTAAATTCATACAGTATGATAAAAAAGTGTGTGCAGATTTGTTTACTTCACTGGTGAAGAACAGGTGAACAAAGCAATGGTATTATAATGGTTACATTAAATAAAAAAATCTACAATGAGAAAAAATACCACGCCACAGTACCTGTGTAGTATTCAAATTTAAAGGATGAATTTCGACAGACTCGGCAGGTAGCGTCACTAAGGAAAATATTTCAAACCAAGGTACTTGTTTCTTAAGGTTAGAATGTTGCACTTTATGAATCAATGAATTATACAGCCGTAATGTAATCTACAGCATCATATATTGATTTTGTGCTTTCATTTAACGCAAAATATAGCTTTTAAATTCTAGATTAATAGGAACTTGTAAAATGGCTCACAAAGGTGACGCATCGACACGATCCGATCGAATGATCTTGAGTGATATTTGTCGTAATGTAAAGAGAAAAGAGCCAAATTTGGGGTAGCACATCCATGACATGACATTGTTGCATAAATTACACAATAAAATGGTAAAATTCACAAACTTACGAGGCGAAGAAAGTCAATTGAGGAAAGCACACGCACCGCAACGCGACAAGCGAACACTTAGGAACGCACACAACTACTAAAAATTGTAGTTGGATGAATTGTCTGTATGCACACAAACGCAAATAACACTCACACTCAAATGTTGACAATTTGGACCCATAGACATTGGCTTTACTTTTTTAATCATAGATAATATGCAGGCATTTATTCTTTCAGAATTGAAAATTAATTACCATATTTCCAAATTTAATAAATTATTTTATATTATTACCGCTTTTTGATAATTTACCATCAGGCAGTAGGAAAAAAATTATTTTAAAATCCCCTCAATTTTTAACCTGCCTTCTTTTTTCAATACTAGAATAGTCTTAAGTCTAACACACTACAGTTTTTCTGTGTTCATGATCTTGAATCCTACATAATTAAATCAATGTTCTTAAAAAAAAAAACACAATAAAACCGGCAAGTTTGCATGCTCCACTGCATAAGTAACCAGGCGCCATGCTGTAAATGAATCGCGAACATTATTGTAATGTTTCAGATGTAGTACAACAAAGAGGTCCAATGTACATAGGCCAAACGTTTACTAATTTATCAAAATCACATGGAAAATAATCTGTAACAGATTTTTTTATCTATAAGATTGGATTTTGTCTATGATAGACTAACGTCAAAATTGAAATGACATAGGGAATTTATTGCCATTGAAAAAAAGATATATTTTATGTCATTATCAGTAAATTATTAATTTGCGTAGTGTACAATTGTAAATTGTTCCATATCAATTAAGTTCTGTGATAATGAGCAGACGGGATTATACGCAATCGTGAGGAGATGTATGACAGTACTTGTGGTGCGGCCGCGACCGGACAATGTGGAACGGCACAGCGCGAATGCGACGGGCCTCTGTCGCGCGAGCCTCCACCGGCACCACTTGAACGAGACTACAGCGGCTTTGATATCGTAAAGGCAACTCAGTATGGGGCCTTCAATCGGGTCAAGGAGCTGGTGGAGGCTGGCTGGGATGTCAACCAGCCCGACCATGAAACAGTCACTCTGCTGCACTGGGCTGCTATCAACAACAGGTGCGATATACATCCAAAAATCTACCTTAAAATTATGACATACTTGATATAACTTTCGCTCTTAAAGAGAGAGTTAATAAAATATAGAATGAAACCATTTTTAATGGCAATGTTCATGCAAATTTATTTAAAAATTGATCCCATAGCATGTTAAATAGTCTCTGTGACACCGAAGAATAATTAATAAAATTTGAAATTGGTCCAGTAGTTGTTGTGTAAAATATTTCCCCTTTAAAATATTAGTATGGCTGGAATATTTTTGCATAATTAATAGAAGTATGTAGCACACCTTTTACATTTAAGAAATGAAATTTTCACTTACTTGTATATTCCTACATCTAAATTACATATGATTATCTAATGAAACTTAGTCAATACAAATTTCTTTAATAGTATGTAATTTACAATACAGAACAATTACTAGCATTGAAAACTTCACACATCACATCAGTATAGGATTAATATTAGCGTAGGGGTGGTCAATTTAAAAAAAAAAACAATATTTAAAGGACTTATGTATAGTAAATCATGATTAAAAGTAGGGGTACCCTAGATAAAAAAATAAATTGATATAGATTTTGAAGTTGGATATTTTACATGAGTCCTATTGGGCTATATCTTGTTAAAAAAAAATAGTTGTCTATAGACAAATCTTAAAATTAAAAAGAAAACTTGTATCCATAACATCTTTGATTTGCTAAAATAGGTAGTAAATAAATAGCTGAGTTCTGTGGTTTCATCATATATCACCTGTTCTCACAGGATTTTGAGATAAAAACTATCATATTATGTCCTTCCTCAGTTTTCAAAGAATCTATCAAAAATTTCATCCAAATTGGTCCAATTCATTTTTCTAGAAACAAAAAATCTAATCTTAGTTATAGATAAATGAGATAAGATGTTTAGATTAAATGCAACCATTTGTTATTTTTGCCTTAGATGTATTGCCAAATGATTGTTTTGAAAATTAAAAAAGATAACAAAGCTGTAAATATTCTGTTATAGACGGGAGATCATTGAGTACCTCCTGTCGAAGAATGCAAAAGTCGACGCGATTGGGGGCGAGCTGCAGTCCACGCCACTTCACTGGGCCACACGGCAGGGGCACTTGGAAGCTACTGTGTTGCTTGTGCGCGCCGGGGCCAATCCCGCGTTGCGTGACGCTGAAGGCTGTGCCTGCTTGCACCTTGCGGCACAGTTCGGTCATACAGCCGTTGTTGCCTATCTGGTCGCGCGGGGAGTGCCCCCAGATGCCCCGGACGCGGGTGGTATGACGCCTCTAATGTGGGCCGCGTGGAAGGTCACCACAGTGGATCCTACGCGTTTGCTGCTGTCGCTCGGTGCCTCTACCTACCCTCAGGATCGTTCGCACGGCAATACGGCCTTGCACTGGGCTATCCTCGCTAGAAACACCACCGCCATCTGCACTTTAATACTCTATGTAAGCATCATTTTTATAATATTGCTTCTAGGTTCTGCCTGCAGCTTAGCTCGCATTTAAGGTCTATAGATCACCAGATGTTAAGTTGAAGGAAGACAGATATATCTGTAAAAACCAGATTCAAATTGGATCAGTAGTTTTCATGTGATATGCATACAGACAGACAAAAAAAAATCTAACCACATTTTTGGGTTATGTATTGATGTAGTAACACCCCCTAATTATTTTTTAAATATCTTTGATGATTAAAGATTACGGAATTAGAATTTTTGCAAGTGCCTTGTTTTTATACTATCATGAATAAAAACTAAAACTCATCTTGAATTAATTCTAGCTAAGTATGATCATTTATATTTTCAGGGTAACGCAAGCCTGGACCTTCCGAATCATCGCGGCGTCACTCCATTGACCATGTTGCAGAGCAATCCCAATGCTGTGTGGGTCGGTAGCAAAGTTTCTGAAAAAGTTAAGGAGTTATCTACCTCAAGAAGTAACTGTTTACGTAGGATTACATATGATAGAGTAAGTATTTTATATTAATAGAGCAATATATATGGAGCACCATCTCTGATAATATTATTGTGTTTTTGTACAGAAACGTTAGACAGAACCGTCTGGTTATTATTATATGTATGTATATCTGTTTTCCCTGTTCCTGTGCGATTTGATCAAATCCTTTTTTAGCGGATGCTTTTGTCATGACATCTACATGCACGCCAAATTTCAGCCTGATGTGTCCAGCTGTTTGGTGTGTGTGTATGTGTGCATTGATAAATCACTCTGTCAGTCGGTCACCTTTGAGTTTTATATATATTTAGTTCTATTAATTTTTTTTTCTTGCAGAAATTTAGATGGTGGTGTGTAGTTATATTACCGTTCCTCGCGTTTTATATGACTGGGATGGTCGTGGAGTTGGACGCGCCGCAACTGCTGAAGGTCTTCATAATGTTCTGTTTGTATGCTGTGTTGCATTTCGCAACAAATTTCCTGTTTGACGATGAACTGAAGAATATATTTCCTCTGAGTGTTTATTTAGCCACTAAGGTTGGTATTGCTATATACAGTCATATATTAACTAGTGACAAATATAAATAATTATATTATTAAACTGTATGTATGTTAGTCTTTAAGGTATTTATTGTATAAGATATATGATATGGGTCTGTTCAAAAATTGCTATTTTAAATTGTTTATTTTTTTCTCAATAAGCTTGTTGACTCTAGCCTAACTCTATAGCTTTTTAAGTTGGTCTTAAATGGTTAATATTTGATCTACTATACCAAAATAACTGGTACATGATAGTTCTAAATCGCGATGGGTGGAAAGGGCTTTATTGTCCAGTATTGACACATTGGGCTAAATAAACAAAAACAAGGAACATTAAAAATAATAATTACCTGCATGTATGTTACCATGTTGTTATTATATTTTCTCCCCACCAATTTTTGAATTTGACATAATTTACTATGATTGTAATAGTTTGTCCTGGTTACTCTATTTATTTAAGTGTGTGTGTGCATACATGGGTAATGAGTGTACCTATAAAACTTTACACAAGCCGAAGGTTGCATAATAATATAGTTTGTTTGTTTGAACGCGCTAATCTCAGGAACTACTGGTCCGATTAGAAAAATTTTCTTAGTGTTAGATAGCCCATTTATCGTGGAAGGTTATAGGCTATATACATCAGCTAGTGAATAAAAACGAGTGGTGGTCGCGTGCAGATGTGGTTCTACATCACGTGGGTGGTGGTGATAGCGCCGGTGGTGGGCGCGGGCGCGACGGCGGGCTTCCTGCTGAGCTCGCTGCTGCTGTGGCACACGTTCCTGCGCTCGTGGCGCGCCGACCCCGGCGTCATCTGCGCCACCAGGGACGAGAAGATGCGCGTGAGTGGATTTTTTTAATATCCTGTATGGAAACTGGAAAATCGGTCTTCACAATGTGACGACCCGATTGGTGCAGTGGTTCAGCGATGGGTCTATTGCGCCGGAGGGTGTGGGTTCGATCCCCACGAGCAGAAAATTATGATGTGATGAACATTGTAATTTTCTACTGTTTGGGTGTTAATTTATCTATAGTATGTATCTATTTACAAAAAAAAAGTATGTTTAAGTATGTCTATCAGTCATCTAGTATCCATAGTACAAGCTTTGCTTAGTTTGGGACTAGATGGCGTTGTGTTAAATGTCCTGGAATATTTATTTATATTTATTTAAGTGTTATGACATGTGTCATGTGCGTGCATACTCGCACTTCATACACGTTCTAACGTTTCAGTTGTGCAATGCGCCGTATATTCTGCCATTGCGCTGTGGTGTGTGGCCAGGTGGCGCGACCCAGTTTGGGAGTAGGGTTAAATAAATCAGAACACGTCCGTTCGTTTCAAGATGCAAATTATTAATACAATAATGTTCCCCATTATAAAGTAATACTTTAGAATGCTTACACAGACATTGTAAAGGTTGTTTCACACTACAGCGCTACGTGGTGCGCTGTCATTCAATACGCACGCTGACACCTCATGGTGGCCTTCTGCTCATAAATATTTTCCAATAATAAAAGTTCTTCGACCCAAAGACCCAATAGGAATTTACTGTTCTCTATCAGTCATTTCAGATTTTTCTACATCAGGGCAGACTTCTTTTCTTGTGCTATAAAGACTTATAAATCGTATGTAGGTGCTTATATCACTTTAGATTTGTATAGTTTATATACTCAAAGCGTACAGATGGAATTAAAACTAAATTAACAAGCATACATTATACCTTGCATTGTTATTTCTTGACAGAATTTTACATAATTTGGAGAAAAAACATTTTTACTTCTCAATTCCTCTAAATTTTGATCATGATTTAGCCATTTTTTATCGTTAACCTAAGGTAGCCTGGAAGAAATTGCTAGAAACCAATTAGGCCGCCTTTTGTACATTGAATTGTAATTACTGCTGTTATGCATATGTAAGTAGTGTACAATAAAGGATTAAATAAATAAAAAATAAATAATATTGTGTTATTTTCTTTCATTATTTTAACAAAAACTTACGGCTACAAATATACTAAAGTTTACATTTTTTAGGTACAAATAAAGCCAATAAGTCTTCACATATACAAACTATCAATAATAAATCTGGTATGTAGTACAATTGTCAAAAGAGCTCCAATTATTCAAGCTAAGAATTCTTTGCTTATATTGTTTTTAAGATTGATCAAAGCCTTCCTGGATGTAGCATTATTATTGTTTTTCTCCAATTAAAAAAAAAAACGTGTGTTTGCAGACGATTATCGAGTTGTCCGAGGGTGGTGGGGGCGGGTTCGAAGCGGCCCGGTTCTGCTCCGCGTGCCTGCTGCGCCGCCCGCTGCGCTCCAAGCACTGCTCCGTGTGCAACCGCTGCGTCGCCAAGTTTGACCACCACTGCCCTTGGGTTGCCAACTGCATTGGTAAATTTACTTTATTTATTGGAGACGTACAGTGACATATAATTAAGGGGAAGTTTATTAACTTCTTTCACTATGTACATTTTTTAAAGATTGTTGCCAACTCAGTAGCCCTTTTTTTTAAAGAGTGTTGCCACTCAAAAACAAAAGCTGGTAAACAATAGATTAATATTAATGTCATATATATAAAAAGACTGACCTAAAGACTATGACAAAACGTCGGGTGCTATATTAATCCTATTTCCTACTATCCCTATATCATACTTCCGACTATGTGAAAGTATAAAACTACTGATCGAATTTTGATGAAATTTCGTACATAGATGGGCTATTTTTATTGATCTGAAATTAACGCGAACTAAGCTGCGGGCAAAAGCAAGTGTATAATAAACCACATTAAAAAACATTTTATACCAATGCTCTGCTTCCACAGGTGCGAAGAACCACCGGCACTTCGTGGGCTTCCTGCTGTGCCTGATGGCGATGTGCGGCTGGATGGTGTGGGGCGGCGTGCAGTACTACAGCGCGTCGTGCGGCGCCGCGCCCGTGCACTGGCCCTCCTGCAACGCCTGGCTCGCCTGGGTGCTGCTCAACGCGCTGTTCCACCTGTTCTGGGTGTCCGTGCTCAGCTGCTGCCAACTGTACCTGGTGAGACCTGCAACGCCTGGCTCGCCTGGGTGCTGCTCAACGCGCTGTTCCACCTGTTCTGGGTGTCCGTGCTCAGCTGCTGCCAACTGTACCTGGTGAGACCTGCAGCGCCTGGCTCGCCTGGGTGCTGCTCAACCCCCGCTCACCATACGAAACACAGTGCAATATTGCGTCAGGTTGAATTTCTTCAGGGTGGTTCGCAGTCTTTTATTGCTGAAGATTATATGCAGCAGAAATACCTGTGTCGCTTCTTGCGACACCCACTAGGAGAAATGGGGTGGCGACACGTGTTCTAAATCTTAGCCACACGGGTAGAATGGGAGCGTGCTTGATATACAAACATTCAATTGTATACCGGTATTTCATCATCATGACACAATTTAATGGTGAAGAATTTTTTATACATATATTTTTTTTTTTTAAATTTAGCTATTTTGAAAAAAACGAAGGAAACGTAACACTCACTTCTCACACTCACATCTAACACCCGCAGGTGGTGTGCCTCGGCATGACGACGAACGAGCAGCTGAACCGCGGCCGCTACCGCCACTTCCAGGAGCGCGGCGGCCGCTCGCCCTTCTCGCGCGGCCCGCTCAACAACCTCGCCGACTTCCTGCAGCTGCCGCTGTGCGGGCTGGCCACGCCGCGCCGCCGCGACTGGGCCGCCGCCGGCCTGGACGAGCCCTTCCCCCCGCACCCGCACGCCCCCGCTGACCCTCATAACTATGTGTAGGGAACGTGGCGCCTACGAGTACCTATAGAGATCTGCGACGACGCGCCCCTCCAATTTTTGAATTTGGAAATATTATACTATCGCCGCCAACACTGGGCCGAAGCCGGGCTGGACGAGCCCTTCCCCCCGCACCCGCACGCCCCCGCCGCCCCGTATAACTATGTGTAGATTGTTGCGATATAGCCGCAGGGGTACCTCTAGTAGAATTCTATAGATACTGCCACAACGCGCCCCACCAATTTTTGAATTTGGAAATATTATAATAATGCCAACGTGATTTGGTTGCAGCTCGGTTGAACGAGCTCTTCCCCCCACACCCGCACGCCCTCGCTGACCCGCATAACTACGTGTAGGGAACTTGCTTCGTCATGGTTGTTATGAAGAGGGCGCCTACCAGTACCTATAGTGAACGGCGACGACGCGCCCCTCCAATTTTTTAATTTGGAAATATTTTACTATGTCTGCAATGCTTATCTTGATTAGTCTCCTATGTGCGTGTGGGTAATGGGTGTGTACCTATAGAACCTCACACAGGCGGAAGCTTGCATACATATACTGTTAACAATTGAGAAAAATAGTTGGGCGCGTCTTCCTGGATAATTTGTGGACTAAAAACTAGGGACGAAAGGTAGGCCCAGTCTATAAGTCTACTGCGCCGTTTGTCTGATTGGGGTTGAATTACAATTTTTTTTTTTTAGCGTTTCTTAACCTTTAAAATACGAGATCTTTCGACTGCGGTGTTTGCCTTTGGGCCTGAAATACAATTTATTTCCCTAAGCGGTTTATTTAAAGTCAGGTTGATAGATTTTCTGTTGATACATCATTCGGCAACTCCTGTCGCAATTGGTCCGTAGCACGACTGGATAAACCCGCACAGTACATACAACTTCCAAACATCAATTTTGGTGGGTGAAACGGTCGACCAAACCCCTGTTCACAAATACGAATCCGATCGGAAAGCATCGAAAATCGGAACAAAGTTCAAACAAATTTCAAGGGAAACGTCTTGATTCCGAATCGGTCTTGTGAATTAGTACCCAGTCCAGTGGTACGGACTGGTTGAAAATCCTCCTTTTTTGTTGAAGAAATAATACATCCTACAGGTTCATTTACCGGCGGACTGGTTGACTCTCTGCAAATATAATGTTTGGAAAAACCCTTTTCTCTTCACGTCTGCTTGATTAGGAAACATATCCTTAGTAACAATGGAGATGTTGACTTATATAATTTTTATCTTACTTACAACCTTCAAGTAAGAAGGAGTTAAAAGTACAGGAACAATTTTAATTGGTTAGGTTAAAAAATCGAGCAGCAACATTAAAAGTGAAGACATAGATTGCGTTTTGTACTGCTAGAAAACAGAATATTGATTTACCTTGTAAATAAATGTTTTTAATGATTTTACCGAGTCTACATATTATTTATTTGAGCTTTTATTTAGTGTTTTTTTTTTAATTTGTCTTAATCAAATATGACCGTAATAAAATGCGAAAAACTTTTGTTTCCAACCTATCTTTACGTTTTTTTATACAGTGACGTGAACGTAATCGCGTATTTCAGTATGATAATGTTATATATTGAGGAATAACATATATTTTTTTCAGAATTTTACTATACGTAATTTACGAATATATGTACGCAAAACTACGGCTTTTCTGAATAACCTTAACAATAATCATTGGGGCTTGAAGGGTGGCGAATCTTGTAGTTCCGTATCTATTTGGTTCCTGATATTTTGTTGGAAGTTATTATTTATCACTTTTAATTCTCTAATATTTTCGTCACCTTATAAAGGAATACTAGAAATTTATGCCTTTGTCTCGATACCTTGTCTCAGTGTTTCGGCTACTGTGTTCAATGCAGCAATGCTTTTGCTAAGTCCTTCACACTAATTTATTAATTTCTACGGCCCGTATTCAGAGTTGTTCCTCAAACTATGATTCAAGTTTTAACTCGAGATTTGAAGATTCGGGAACGTTGGTTAATACTCGATCGTAGATCACCAGATCTACCCTCAGCTATTTATTCCAAAACGTCATTTGAGTTGATCTGTCACTGAGTATAGATTTGATTGTTAATTGCGTGAATGTGGTGAATAGGTGTCTTGAGTAACGATTGAAATTTCACTATTTAAGTGTCCCTTATTTAGTTGATAATTATTATATGTAGCTATTTTAAAAGCAGTTATTTTATTAAAACTGACGATGCGCCGTGAAATGGTGTAACGTGAAACATTAGAGACAAGTAAGTTTTGATTATTGTTTAAATTATCATTGATCATATCCATACTCAAGACAAGTTTCTGTGGAACGCAACTTAAGTTTCATCTTGGAATAAGGCGTCGTCACAGGTACTAGTTGGTTTTCAAATCAAATCTCAGGTGAAAATTGAGCGGTGACTCTGAATACGGGCATATACGTCCTTATAATGATAAGACATTTGTTTTGACGAGGGAAGCCTCACAGAATTCACTTTGCTTACATACGGCCGTTTTCAATATTCTATCTATCGCTTGTTTTGCTTACTAAAGTCAGGCAAATCTATATTTGCAGTTACTTCGATTTCAATATGCTGTCGACGGATAGCCTTTATAACTTTTGACAATCAAATGTCATTTAATCTGAGATAACAATCTATCTATAATCTTTGATACATTATTGAAAACGGCCGTTAAATAACTCGGTACAAATTGTTGAATAGAGCGGGAGTGATTCTCGAATGAGGTGTATGTGTGACTGAAGTGGCCTTTATATTATAATTAATTAATACGTTCATTCCGCATTGTTATTTTAGTATTTGTGTGTTTGTTTATGCGGCATCGAATAGTTGTGGTACGATTGTTACTAGAACTTGAAACGAACCGCGAGCGTATGGTAACGTATTGAACGTACAAACGAACAAGTTTTGCTTTAAGTGGTGTGTTTTAGGAAAATATGTAAATAATTGTTTATTTTGATATTATAGTAAATCGCTGAAAGTGTAGCTCGGCCTCCTGTAAAATTATTTTAATCACTTAAATTTGACGTTTTTATATTGTATAGTAATACGTAATATGATTCCTACACGTGACTATGACATGTTATTTAATGATACTGAGGACTTCGTATTTATAAAACGCAACAATTAGTAGTGCCATAGACATCGCTAAACATAAAGTCCTGCGGTTGGTTAGGCCCGGTTCCTATAAACGACGGAACGTCATAGTATAACAGATACGAATCGTTTTCAATAACGAGCGGTTGTAATCAACCAATCGGAACAAAACTTTCTTATTATTTTAACGCCACGTTTGTGTTTAATACGCTTTAGACTTACGCCTAGTAGGATATTGTACTGTCCGTAAGTAAAACGACTCGTTTTATTTTTATAGGAACTGGGCATTAAAATACAATTTCATATTTTTGAGATAAAATAATGCTGACTTTTGTAATTTGAAGATTATAATTTACGAAATGGGTAAGACTTTGAGTACATTGAATCAGTTATAATGGTATATAAGTACATTAATCGTTGTTCAAAGTAGGATATATAATAAATTACTTGTAAATAATAAATAATAATTTTGTCTTGCTACTTAGCTTCATATCACGAACTAAAAAATTAAAAATTATAATGTTTACTTTGATGATCCGTTTGTATGTCGACAGTTAAGTGGGTTATTGGGGTTACTAGAGTTTGTCATTATTTAAAAGTAGTCCTTAATAATTTAAATAACTTATGTTAAATTTCGAATTAGTAACCTCAATTTTCCCACGAATGTGTGGTCTGTACTTTGTACTGCGGGATTCGGAAGTTTTTATGTAAAAGGAATTTTGTATAGAATCAAGTATTATTGTTAAATAAGATGAAACCAAAATGCATTTTAACTAATAAATTATCTATACTATATGTTGTTTTATTTCTAAAAGGCGTCGAATAGTGTGGAAATTAAAGTTCAAATCTGTGAAAAAATCCCTCCTTTTTTGAACCGAATAACAACTCACCGTGTCAAAATCCGCCAGGTTCTTTAGGCGTACCAAAGAAAAGGATATAAATACATACGCTCGAAAAGTATTACCTTCCTGTCGTAGTCGGGTAATAAAAATCTCTTGCAATATTTGAAGTTATGGGTTTCGGAGAGCACGTAAAGCCCTCCCTTCAAACACTGCCTACTTTCTGACACAGGGCTGTTAACAGATTTTTATCCTCATCTAAACCAAGTTATTTTTTCAAATTACACAACGTTTTTTTATTTATTAATTTACTTTATCTTAACGAGGATTTAAGTTTATAGATACTCGGTATTTTTAATGTGAAATGCAAGTATGAGGGTTTAAATAAGGTACTTTAAATAAACTTTTTTATAACAATTACGCTTATTTTGTACTCTACGCGAGCGATGCCGCGGGCAAAAACCAATGGGAAATGCAATTTCAATTAAATCAAAAGGGTTTTAAAAAATAGTCTCGAAAATTATTTTCCAAAACATAATTTGTAAATAATTTAATACCATAATTTGAAACCAAAGGTTCAACCACATTTGTTAGCAAAAAGTTTCATTTTGGTCAAAATATTCTTATATTAAAATAGTAAAATCATTTTCGTTTTCTATTTATTCGATTTGAGAAAAGTTTCACGAAAAACGGTACAGTCTCACAATTTTTTGAAGTTCGTTCGTCGACAACAATTTTATTTTTGTTATTTTATGGTATTTTTCTATTTGTTTTTTATTTTTTATTTCTTTCACCATTTATAATATCTATACAATTTTTATTTGTCTATTTTGTCTGTAGTGAATAAATATATTTTTCTTTTTTTATTTCTTTCATTATTAGTACAAAATCTACATCTGATCTTTTTTTCCGTTCATTTAGGTATAAAATTAATAGGTAATTTTATATATAGAAATTAATTTTGATTTTCACAACCCTATAAGATATAGGAGCATGCGGGCATTGGCATATGCTTGTATTATGTCACTTTTAAATTCATAGTGATGCACGAATATTAAAAATGAGAACAGTAAGCATCTAACTTAAAATTGGCCTTGTTAGTCCTTTGTGGTGACGGGTTAGAATACTGCTCCTGCATAACATCTTCAGCAATTGGAGACCAGCATTGCACGAAAGGGCCAAGCTCGCACCGGTGAAATTACCACCTACCTTGATGTTGTTGAGGTTCATAGGTAAGTCACTTAATAGGTAAACCGAATACACTTAATAGGTAATCCGCTTGCCTGCTGTAACATAAAAAAAAGTTATTCTCGCAATCCATTACGGAATGACAACGCAATATTAACTTTTTAATACAATAATAACTGGGCTATGAACGTTTAAAAATCATAGAAGTGCATAAGATTATAAAGAAAATTTTCTATAGTTATATAGATAAACTGAAAGAAGCCTGCTTATCGTATGAGGTCATTAATTAAGAGACGAAGAACTGTAACTATGTATGGGCTGCCTTAAATCTGTCATGTTTATTCCTTAGTTCATTACCGTTTTTCTCCATAAATTTCACGAACATTCATAAAGACTACGCCATACGAAGGCAAGCCAATATGAATATATGGGACTCAATAAAACGGACTTTCTCATAAGATTGAAAAAGGTCTGTAGATTGTCCCATAAATTTTGTTCGCGAGTACACGTCGGATAAGTGGGGTTTATTTCCTAAGATTTGGTCCAAGTTCGTTGAAAGTTTTCTACGAAATTGAGGATAGGGATGGGCTTCGTCGATAAGACATAATGTCGTGTATTTTGTCTCAATGTATTTTATACGCTTGACTTAAACTTTCATTCTAATATTGTGAATGCATAGTATTTCAAAGTACTGAAAAATATTATGAAGCATGATCCTGGCACTTTTAAAAGCGATATACCATACATGTATTTTTGTACTTGTTGGACATTTAAATCTACATAAAACGAAAAACACTTAAATTTAAATACCGTTATCCAACATATTTTAATATCGATACCGTGCACAACACTAGCGTGGTCTCGAGATAAGTTCGACAAGTTCCCTTCTTCACTAAAATATGTAGCGACACGATATTGAAAAGTTCCACTTTACCGGTTCCAACTCGTCCCAGAATACAGTTCTGTTCATTAAGAGGTATAGAACTATTGATTACGTCGTTTCAACTTACGAATGGTAGTTTTATTATCAACATGTAGGACTTTTATTAGTTTTATGGTAATTTAGAGATTAATTTATATAGTGAAGGTATTATAGTGTTTTGTTCATAACATTGCTGCAAGTATAATATATTAGCGATAACTTTTGAAAGAAGAATGAAAGGAAAAAGCTTTGTCATTTACTGCGACAAAACAAATAAAAAGAAACTTACAGCACAAGCGTGGCAATTGGGCAGACTCAGATTATTTCATTATTAATCAGAAGAATATTTAATTTATTTTTTAAAGAAACATACGACACTTTTTGTCTTAAGAAATGTATAGGTATTGCGTTTATTTTACCATTTAGATATACAGATAGATAGTAACTAATAATTACTTTTTAAAATAATAGACAAGTTTGCATTGTCTACAAAAACGATCCGTTTAACATTGAACCTTGTAAAAAGCATTCCGGATTCAATTTCCTTACTCTGAAACCAATAGTTTTTAATAAAGCTCCCGTCTTGTGCAGCAAGATGACGACGCGGAAAATTGCGGTCCACCATTCAACTAACCGGCTCCACGCAGATATTACCGGTTGAGTCCGGTTTCAACCGCTTCCGACCGAAACCAAATCTAAATCACGTTCCTATTTATTTTAAATGCTGCGTTTTATAACCAATCTACTAAGTTTAGAATTAAAGAATTCAAAGAGTTCTAAATAGATTTTCGTGTCTTTTCTTTTACGCTCCCGGATACGAATGCAATCTTCATTAATAGATAAAAGCTATTCCATCCAAGTTCTGCAACAAAAAGTGTAAGAAACAAAGGCTTAAACGGCTCATCAAAGCATCTGCATTACTAATGAATTTCCCGATGCTTTCTGAAGATATTCCACTCGGCTAATGTTGCAAATCCGCATTAAAGACCGTTTAATAAGTTATGTAATTGTCTGAGCTATTAAAGTAGAAGTCGGGCTACATCTACACTAATATTTTAAAGAGGAAAACTTTGTTTGTTTGTAATGAATAGGCTTCAAAACTACTGGGCCAATTTTAAAAATTCTTTCACCATTTGAAAGCTATATTACCCACGTGTAACATAGACTGTATCTTATAAGCTATCTATAACATAATGATACAGAAGCGAAGCCGCGCGGATCGGCTAGTTGTCGACATAGTTCTAGAAGCTGGGATTAATCGTTAATCTATATTTATATAAATTGTAAGAGTTTTTTTTGTCTGAACTCGCTCATCTCAGAAACTACGATCTAAACAATTTTTTATGTTAGATAGATCTTTAACCGAGGGAGGATATATAACATTACGGAAAAGCTAGTATTCAATATAAGAAAACACATTTATTTAATTGTTTGTTAATGGAAATTGTTGATTTAGAAAATAACACCAAACCTTCTTCCAATTTTTCAAAGTTACAATTTTCCTTTGAAAGGGTGAGTTCCCATGGGTAATCACCTGCTTTCGGCAGATCAGCTATAAAAAATGCACTTTAATGTTTTCCGGAAGCGAAAGACTGAAAGCTTCGAAAAATTTATTCTCATAATAAACAATATTTTCCACTAGCTGTGCCCTACGGTATCTTCCGTTCCCGTGACATTTCACTGATAAAAACTATCCTTTATAGACTCTCGGATTTCAAACAATATTTGTACCTCTTTAGGTTTAGGCAGAAAATCAGTGTTGGGGTTGTTTGACCTCAACTTATGTTGAGCCAAACCTTTTTCAAAGAACACAGTACACCAACCATCTTCCTCATAGTGTTGTAATTTACATTTTATTTTGTGTTCTGCGAAATAAATATTTTTTCTTTCTTCTTTCTTTCTTTAAAATTTCACCCAATTCGGTTCCGTGGTTTAAAAGTGAAGAATTGACAGACATATAGGTAAGTAGTTACTTATTTTCGCATTTATAATATTAGTATGTCCCTGAATAAAGTGAAGTTTAAAATAAATAGTAAGCACAATAGCTAAAAGTTTGTATCAGAGTGGGATTAACTTGTATCATAGGATTTCAATTCCAGCAGTTGTTGATATTAAATTCAACAACTTATAGATGTCTTGGAACTACGACAGGACTTTATTTCAGACTCAGCAACTAGACTCAAAGTTAGACCGAATAGACTAATCCATTTATTTTTATTTTCTATACTTATACTATAAAGAGAAAAGATTTGTTTGTTTGTGTTGAACAGGCTCCGAAAGTACAGGACCGATTTCGATGAAATTTTGTTTAGAGATTCTTTAAAACCCTAGGAATGACATAGGATAGTTTTTATACCAACAATCCTAAGGAAACGGGATATATACGCGTGTGAAATCGCGGAGCTCAGCTAGTTAGGGATAAAAACAGATACACAATATATATTTTTTGTCCAGTATAAATATCCGTCTTAGAATCGCATAGCCATCAATATTGTCTACAAATTAATACTAAGATTTGCAATAGATAAAGATCTCTTTGCAATTAGAACTATAGATTAATTAATTAAACTTATAGGTAAATTTGCATGAATCAACGCATCGCATAATTTCTTAAAGTCATATAAAAATGAAATGAAATTATTATTTTAGTTTTCCACCTGCGGCTTCCTTCGCGTGGAAAATATCTGTTTTTTGTGGAGGCGCGCGCACAGTGAGAGATTTTGTTCAACCCTATTTATAGTTTCTAATAGAAACATAGTTTCTATATAGAAACTTTCTATATAGCTTTAAAGATTAAGGTTGCACACGCGACGGAAGCTTAAAAATAAAGTAACTTCTCCCGTTTTCTTAACATTTCCCTTTACTGCTGTACTCCTATTGTTTGTAGCGTGTAGAACAGTAAGTATACTATAACCAGCTCAATAAATAATAGTAAGAATAGTTTACAAATAAACTAAATGAATACACGCCAATCTTCTGTCCAATTATTTTGATTTTGCGTCTCTATGGAAGAGATATTTAGGATTATTACCTGTCGAATTCGAACCGTATCGCTATTTAGGGTTCTGTAGCGAATTGGCGATAAACGGAGCTTGAATAAATTCGTCATTTCTGTCTGTCTGTCTGTATGTCCGCCCTGTATTCTAAAACTATTAGTAGATCTACACAATCGAAACTTAGTAGGTAGATGTATTTTGTTAACTGTTTTTAGATTTTTTATACAAAAATAAAACATAATGATATCAGATAAGGGGCTACCCATACATGTACCTGAAACTATTTTTTTATTCATTAAATCTATACGCCTGGTGTGTCAATCATTATGCGAAGAGGTCACTGAAAATCAGTGCTGTGTGCGCTTATCATACAACAGCTTGAGCTGAGTGGACTCCTTTTTATTTGAGGGCACTGCACCATAATATAATAAGTAAATAATGTTTATTTTTTTTTTGTTGTTTTATCTTTTTGTGTAACTAACTAGTATGTAAATTTGCGGGCTGTCACGGCTTAAATGTGTGTAAGTTTGACCCTAAATGTCATATTCTTAACAGGGTTTTTTCTATAGACCTTCCACCTGGAGCCTTGCAAAATCCTCCCGCCCTGGGCCTCGCAAAATCCTCCCGCCTGGGGCCTCACGATGAGTAAGTCCGCCCACACAGAACATTTTACAAAAAGTTGTGTTACTTTGCGAAAATCGAGGGATCAAGAATTTAAACCCCTAACATTATCCCCTAATGGGGATAATTAATAAACGTCTACTGGTCACAATAATAGCCACTCTGAATACACCAGGAAAGGAGTCTGAACAAAAGCAGCATTTTACTGCAGGAAACGTTCATTTGTTACGTACTAGAATGCGAAAATAATACATTTTTTATTCAGCAAGCAAGCGTATGTATGTCCATTTTTATTTGTTCATATGTATTTATTCAAGATCTACAAAATGGTTTAAGAAGCCGAATGAATAATGCCGAAAATCGGAGTCACTTTAACGCGGGTTTATCCTACTAATATTATATATATGTATGTATGTTCGTTACTCTTTCACTCAAAAACAACTGAACCGATTATGATGAAATTTGGTAGATATATAGGTAAGGGCTCAGATAAACTTTAAGTCCCGGAGTTGCCACTGGTCCAGAAGTCACACGGGTGAAACCGCGGATTGTGGCTAGTCTATTATATATCGCTAAACGCCCGGTAACAGACAATTGTGTTTCTGAAAGAACCAGGTATATGTCGCGATTCAAATCGTTATACTGTTATATCTTTGGGTCGTAAAAATTGAAAAAGGCCGCCATAAAATTCAATAGGCAGTTTTTTTTCGGTTAATAGCCGAGCCTCATTCAAATCCATGCAGGCTCACCACGAAAAGATAGATAGCGATCAGCTATTAACACTTCAGCTTGCGATTTCAGCTCCTTGGCTAGCCCTAGATAGAATATTCCATTCGTACAGCGTTGCTACTAGTTTTCTAAATTGTTTTTGCCAAATCTTTCCATTTTTTTCTTCCTTTTGCAGCTTTCATGAGTGAAATTTGTTTTACGTAAATTAACTTTTACTCGACTGTGGTAGAATGAGCGTATGTATGTCCATTTCTTTGGCACGCCCTATAGCTCAAACGGCTGAACAGAATTAGATGAAATTGGTTGTTGTTGGAGTCGTAAGAGTTGTGGTGACATAGATTATATAAATTTTCAAAATGGCGCTTGCAAATCAAAAAAAGGATGGGGACGAATTTTTTATTTTCAAAAGGCGGTCTTATCGCTCGGTAGCAATCTCTATCAGACAACCCTTACATTAAAAATAAGGGAAAAAAGCAAGTCAAGAAAAATGTTGAGAAAGGGAAGAAAAAAAATTATTGATAATAATTAAAGGTCACATGTAAAACTACATGATTATATACTGAGTGTTCCGATGCAGCCCGAGGTATCGTGTGGGTGAACGTTGTCTATGTCTGTGTTGCTCGAACACTCTATGAAGTTTGACTTCCACACCTATCTATTGCGTGGTACAAGGTACAAGTTTTCGCATTTTATGAACACTGCGTATTGCGTATATCACATACACGTGAGTTGCTGGTACGTATGGACATATTTTTGGAAGGTTGCCAGTTGCCAAATATTCACCATACTGCATACAATATGGCGTCACATGTGTCCCTTGTTTTACAAGATTTCGTTTAATTTTTAATGCTGTGTTAAATTTCACATGTAAAAAAAATTAATTAAAATTATAATTCTATATAATAGACCGCTAATAATATATTGACGGCCGTTATCAATGATCTATCAAAGATTATGGATAGATTGTAATATGACATTTGATTGTCAAAAGTCGTAACAAATGCTATTCGTTGACAACATATTGAAATCAAAGTAAGTGCAAATACATAGATTTGTCTGACTTTAGTAAGCAAAACGAGGGATACATCGAATATTGAAAACGGCCGTACGCCGATATATGATAGACCTCTGAATTTTCAATTGAAATACAAAGTTCTAAAATAACATTAAAATATTTTTACTTAAAATCCCTTATAGAAGAAACGGGGCTGAAAGCTCACTTCAAAAAATGTATCACCTAAAATATAATCATTATCTCTGTTTTATTTATCCTAGAACTTACTCTGCAAAGGCCGAAATCCTTATAATCAATTGTTGAATATGCATTATTTCAATGCCCATTTGCCTGGAGGGTAGACATCCAAAAATAATACGATAACCACCGAAGCGTAACGTGTAAGTAATCCAGTTTAACACCGCTATGAGTTCCTTTATATTTGTGCATGATTTTGAATACGTTTCGTGAAATATTAACTTCATTTTTTGAAGAATGTCGACGTACATTTTATGAAGTACCAAGAAAATAGTAAAGCGGATATTTATGAGAAGACAATTTTATATTTTACAGATTCAATTTTATATATACTATGTTTTTAATGTCTACCATAATAATGACATAATATCTTGCTATGCAGAGGAAATATGGGTTGGCGAAATAAATAAATTGTATTAATTGTATTGTATATAATCCTGGCGAAAAGCTTGATTCTAGCAAAGCCGGGACGTAAATTAGCCAGGTTTTAGCAATATAATTTTGAGTATTTTTATAGATACTAGCCGTTCCGTCCAGTTTTGCTCTCGTAGCATTATGTTATATAGCCTAGCCTTCTCCGATTGATGGTTTATTTAAAACATAAAGATTTTGTTCAAATCCGTCCAGTAGTAACTGAGTTAAGCAAACAAACGATCCTTAAGCTTTATATTATTAGTATAGATAGATTATTATAAAACGTTTTAATATTTTTCTAAGAAGAGTAATTAGATATATTATAGATCCCTAAACAATGATTAGTAACTTTGTTTTCTCTTCTTCTGTTATGTATTCACGTAAAAACCACTGGATTTCATAAATTTTTTATATAGTGCTAGACGTAGTAGGAATGCCAGTTTTTAATAAAAGTAAAACATACTACATTTTTAGTACTCGCGTAAAATATATGGATAATTCCATCAACCTGTTCATTTCGTCGACGGCAAAATTTTAGCTCGGATTTGCTGTAAATATAATTTCTTTGACTGTAAATATCATCTCTTTTTACATTATAAAATGACTGAATGCAATCAAATATGTACCAGCTTTGTTGTTGATCGTTTGTCGTTATTTAATCGTTTATTAAAAAACAAAAACTCATAGACATTGTGTTTCTGTTTTTTAATAACTTAAGTCTATTTTTGCAACCCATAGATAAGCTAATTACAACCGAAGTTCCAACCTTATAAAGCTGTACTTATTGACACAATATTAAATTGTTCACTACAAAAAGAAGGATCAGATTGGTGGTCAAAAATGTATATATTATATATGAACAACAGTTACGTATCGGTGTAAGCGTCACCCTTATAGGCGAGCCACTCTCACTGACAAAATACCTTCCTAGCAAGCCCTAAACCACAAATGGAGAGCCGGCTAAGCCCTGTGACGGTAGCGGCATCATGAGTGTTGTATTAAACGAAATTGCTTTCACCATCGTCCGGATTTGGCGAAAATGCGTCCATTTTTTGCACGTACGCCGCACGTTATGTTTTTTAATGTGAGTTAAAAAGACATATATTGTTATTTGTGACATTAGAGAAACAACATTGGTTATCTGTGGCACCCATATTTGACTTTTTAAGTGTCAGTCGTGAATAAAAATTATTACTAAATTGAAAATAATAATACAATTAATATATGGTCTGTAATTGGGGTATACATCATAGCTAACTAGATATATATGTTTCGATTTTAATAACTCTAAGTTTTTATGTGTACACTGTTGGTATGGCTAATAAAATAAATAAATAAATAAATAAATAAATATGAACAGTTACGTATCGGTGTAAGCGCCACCCGTATAGGCGAGCCACTCGCACTGACAAATTAGCTTCCTAGCAAGCCCTAAACCACAAATGGAGAGCCGGCTAAGCCCTGTGACGGTAGCGGCATCATGAGTGTTGTATTAAACGAAATTGCTTTCACCATCGTCCGGATTTGGCGAAAATGCGTCCATTTTTTGCACGTATTACGCCACACGTAATGTTTTTTCTTCATATCAGGCTTTTATATTGTAGTTGCGGAAAATACCATGTAATAAGATTTTGCCGTACCGAAGCCCTTGATGTTTAACATTTAGATTGTAGGGTTGTAATATGACAGAACTAAGTACCCTTAAAAACGTGATATTAGATATATAACAATATATCGAATTGGCTATAAGAAGGGTTGTTTTTGATGTTATTCCAAAATCTGCTCTTGATATCTAATTAAATTTCTTTTCTAATTTATATAACATATACATTATTATTATCATTTTTATTCAAAAATTTTGCCTTGCGGTTTCACCCATGCAGATGCCTATGTCATAACATCTACCTGCATGCCAAATTTTAGCCTGCTCTGTCCAGCGATTTTGAGTGTGTGTTGATAGATCACTATGTCAGTCAGTCAGTCAGTCTTCTTTACGTTTTATATCTACTAATCTTTAATATTATAAAGAGGAAAACTTTGTTTGTCGTTTGTAATGAATAGGCTCAAACACTACAGGACCAATTTTAAAATGTTTTTTAGCATTTGAAAGCTACTTTATCCACGAGTAACATAGGCTATATTCTAAAAGCTATATGTATAAAATTTTGCGACGGGAGCCGAGATCATAGCATATATTTAAGGTATATATGACTATATTTTTCGCCGTTATTAAATGTATAATCTGCAACATTGTAAAGGCCAGTTCACATAGCGCTATAGCCAAGCCTCGTAACATGAAAGGGGCGGGCTCAGGTTGTGTATACACGGCACACGTTAACTTCATATAAGGCAGTATGCCTTATCACTTACAAGATACAACGTCCAGTAAGATTTTGGGACAAGAAATTGACTGCCTTCAAATAAAAAAAGACATCAGGCAATAGTATAAAGGTATTTTATCGTAAGGTGCTTATGTAGAAAAAATAAGAAAAATAGAAAGAGAGATAAAATGATTTAATTGTTCAACAAACATTGTTGTTACGTAATTTAGTTAGGTTACTTTTTATTAGCTATACACGCTGTGGAAGCCTGTAATTTTAAATGTTCGCTAAACTTAAACAAATGTAATTCTATATTGTACTTATTTGTAAACATTAATCTCGTGGTTGGTGTACCTTTATAGATATACTAGCTGAGCTCCGCGGTTTCACCCGCGTATGTATTCCGTGCCCGTTGGATATTCGGGTTCAAAACTATCCCATGACATTCTTGGAATATCAAAGAATCTCTGTACAAAATTCAAATCGGTCCTGTAGTTCCGAAGCCTATTAACAAACAAATCCTTTCTCTTTATAATATTAGTATAGATAAGTAAATAAATAAATAAATCGTTATTACATTAAGTAAGCTTTAGGGCAAATAATTGTTTGCCAGATCTGATAACAAACGGCTAACAAAAAAGAAAACAAGTTTCCACAACATTCCAAGTCTCGAAGCCGCAGTGTTCTGTAACCTGCGCAGACTGAGTCCGTTCTCTTTACATAGTTCAACTTCCACCAGGAATGTCCGGATTGTACGGAACTTCCAGAACAGTATAACATAGTTCATGAATTGAAGAAGCGTCAATATGAAACCTTAATCACGCGCTCTGCAACCTCCGATAACGTTATCCAGTCCCATAAATCAAGCTCACTCGCTTCATTAAACACAGCCGGTAGCCATCAAATTTGACCGTTTAAATTAACTCCGCATTAACCAATATTGCCGTTTCAATTATGAACGGATTCCGCTGCCGAATTTACATGTATTTGTTACAATGAAGTTGGAAGCGACTCGGACCGGTTTAATCCAGTTGAATCCGGTGAATTTATTGTGTATTGCTAGGGGTGTTATACAGTTGTGCTTAGCGGCAATTGAATAGGTGCTGTTTATTGAATATGAACGCGATAATTGAAGGGATCAAATCACTAATTCGGTGAATTACAACAGTAAAAGTGATGATTTAGTTTGAAACAGGACACCGGTTAATCATAATAGAAATATTTATATACTGGCTATCCCATCCGTGTAACATAAACTTTAGATTAAAAAATAAAGATATTGATCAAAGTTGAATGAAAATTCGTCCGTATTTATAAAACAATTAAATTTCAAACAACTATACTAACAAAATAACTATAAGTCTGAAAGTAAATTAAGAAATAATGATATGTTAAGAACTGAAATATTAGTGTGGAAATATTTTACGACGGTTCAATCAACGTGTAACTCAACCACAATCATGAAACAACTCGACACAATTTAAAATTTACCCAAAATAGTCCTACGTTTAACGGGTTAATCTTTAGTTTTTATTTTACATCCATATTTAGCCATAACAAGGAGTTTCATGGGTCTTTTATGAGAGACACACAATTTCGACTTCCTTCTTGGATTAAAGATATCTCTTGTGTATATTGGAAGAAATACTGTATTCCTATACATACTTATTCCTCGTCTTTTTGTCATCATAAATCGTTTTCTTATCAATTCTGAAATATTTCTTTTTTAAACTGGCGAAGCAATTTATGACGGTTACAGTTTTAGTGCAGATTTATAGATAGCGTCGTACAACATCAGGTGATCCACATGTCCTGTCTCTCATAAAAACGATCGTCAGCACGAAAATTGTCGTTTTATAACTCAATCAAAGAGGGTCCTCATCACAGCGCGAACCGTTTCCAAGAATCACAATATTCTCAACCTTTTCCCAAAACGAATAAATACGACACGCGGAAATCGAGGGCTTTTGATATGGTCATTGGAAACTTTATGCCGCCCTATGGCCTGCAACTGGACA
>LQNK01000939.1:33126-56479 GCA_001586405.1 Phoebis sennae
CGTAATTACACGTATTAAAGTAATTTCAATTATAATTAAAATTACCATGTTTTGGAATTCAAACATTAACAATGCAATTAAACATAATGAAATATTAAAAATCTTTTAAAACTAATCAATAGTTTTGAGATAACTTTATTTCTTATATTTATTAAGTTGAAATGTTTGTTTCTTTGTTAGTAATTTCAAATTTTTGTCCAAACAAGAAGCGGAATCATGTCATCTAGAATTTAGTAGCACTGAATGCTTCTTACAGGCACATCTTTTAGCAGAACACTGTATATTCGATTTTTTACAGGAACGCTGCACACTCCGAAAGCTATTTCACTAAACTTAATCTAGTAATATAACTATATCACTGAACTTGGACCGTTTTATAACTATATTCCTAGTAAGATAGTAATGAATCGCTTTCGTATAACTATGTTCCGGCATATAATTATATCCCTAGGGATATAATTATGTCACGGCTTTTTCTATCTTACTGCGACATATATATTAATTGTATCGTTAAGTTTCGTTCACAGTAAGTTGCGTTTAACCTTCTTTAGTGTTGGGTTTCCGGACATGAATAAAGTTTTGGATGGATTTTTTATTGACTGATTGATTAATTCAAAAAGTCTCTGGTTATTTTCTGGTAGAAAAGGTTTGGAACCGAAACGCATGTAAAAAATAACTTGTTTATTTCTTATATTTAAGTTAAGGAGTACTAATGATCATTATAATTTTTTATTAGAATACTAGCCGCGTCCCGTTGTTTCGTAGCCTTTATGATATTCTAAATCCTTACCTATTAGTATACCAAGTTTCATCATAATCGGTTCAGTTTTTGCGTGAAAGAGTAACAAACATAAATACATCCTCCCAAACATTCGAATTTATAATATGAGTAGGATTGTAAGGAGTTCAGAAATCCAGAAAACTGCGTAATTGACTCAGATTAACAAAGTAAATTGTTTCCAAGCACTTAAATGCAAAATGCAGTATTTAGTCAGCCTTTGATCACACTCGCTGTAAAACTCCACAAACGGAAATGTCTGTTTAAACAAAAATGAGTAAAAAGCGTTGTATTTTCCTCGTGCTCTTAATTTTAATGTAAATTTTAATTTGTGATGTAAACAAGTTATAATTTTAAATAACAGTAATCTAAGATGCACTATATTCTGCTTTTAATGTAAATTTTAATTTGTGATGCATGCAAGTTATAGTTTTTAATAACAGTAATCTAAGAGGCACTATATTCGGCTTTTAATGTAAATTTTAATTTGTGATGCATGCAAGTTATAATTTTACTAATCTAAGAGGCTCTATATTCGGCATATTTCACATAATATGAAGCAAAATTCTACTAGCAGGCACTGTTTGCCAAGTACACGATGTTAAACCGAAGAGGCCTTGTACGTTGATTAAGCAGTTTGGATGTCGGGTCGTGCTCAAGGTCTGAGAGTATGTACATAGTTACAAGTATATTTGGAATAGTAACGAAAACACTTTATGACATCAGAAGTGGGATAAAATGTTTTGGTTGAGGGTAAGCGTCAGAATTGTTTGATACGTTATTATTTTACGCTGTTTTACTCCACAGTATTGTACGATAAGAGGATTATAAAAATGTAAAATAAATTTGTGATATAATATAGTTTATACAGAAGTATGTTTAAAGCCTTTATACAGAAATATGTTTAAAGCCGGTTATGGGAATTTTTACATCTGACATAGGTTCTATTTGCAAATTTAATATCATATGTTTCCCGGTAAAATAAATTCTATCATACACAATAATCTGTTAACAATTGCTTATTGTTACATTTACATGTGAATCAGCCGACAATAACTATAGATATTAACCCTTTTCATTCATAATTTTTAAATATTATAATTATATCTGCTATTTTATTGTTATTGGCATTTTTACTTTTAGATTATAAACCGTACTTAATAATAAAATATTAAACATGTTTTCATTTACTTTTGCAGACCTAACTGATCTGGTATGACCACAACTTACTGCTCAGAGACTAACTAACACATAATACAGATTTATTGTTACTATCTTATTTGCCCCAGTTCTAGTTCATGGCAGATTAAGGACATTTCATTAGAGAAATTTAATCTAAATATTTATTTTAAAGGGATATCGCTGGGAAGGCTTTAATAAATTAACGATTGTAGGTTGAGATTTATTTTGAAAATAACCGCATTCAGAAAAATTTATTCATAATAAATTGTTTGTTGTCGTTTCTCGACACTACTCTATTACCTCTTTATACATTGCAAAAGTTGCGAGTTGCGTTTTGGGAAAGAACTCAGCCATTTGAAACAGGTCTTTGGGGTGTGTTTTGCCTACATTAACGTAATAATTAAATTTACGGCCGGTGTAATGCGAAAACTGAGGATATATTCTGGTAACTAGTGAGTCGAGCATGTTTCGACTTGAATTGGGTTATGCTCGGTTTCAAATAAGGATGAAATAATTATAATAGGTAATAGGCAAGACACGTGTCATATAATTACTATTCGAAATTGTTTAACTAACTAAAATTGTTGGAAATGTAATCTTCTTGGCGTTTTTAGTACGACAGGCAATTCAACTTCTTTAAAATTATTTAATGATGAATCCTAAATATTTGTCGTGTTTTTAATAATTCTGGTTAATTTGCCAATAATGCCAAATGCCCATATGCCATAATATATAATTAATAAAATCAAATGCCATAATTTAAAAAAAAAAATCAAATTATTATATTATCCATGTAGAAATATTTTAGGGTCTTTATATTATTTTGCCAATTTATTACTGTGATGTTTATATATAGTTGTATTGCTTAATTCAATCGCTGTTAATATAATAATAGACTAGGTGGGCTTATAGCGACTATAAAGAAGAATAGACGCTTAAAGTCGAACCATTTTTTAGAAGAATTAATAAATGAACCGTGAAATTTTTATGAATGTTTGGTTATAGAAAGACTCATTCTTATTTACAGTTCAAAATCAAATGGAAAGAAAGCAAACATTCATCTCAGATCATAATTAAATGGATAGTATCGATTACGCCCAAGTGCGAAGTATTACGAACAAGAATGACTAACAAAATAAAAACTAAATGGTGTAACTTTCCAGCAAGAAGGTGCGAAGCTCAATACGAACTCAGTACTAAGAACATTCTACATAATTACATTTTGAGAGAAATAACAATACCGTGTGTCGTTTTTGTTACAAAGACGGTTCCGAGTTAAATTTAACTGTAATCGCTTGAAGCGCTGCAATATAGCTATATTGCAGTACCGATAACTGAGCTGAGTTACAGGTGAGTGCAGTTCTTTTTAAGATTGAAGCAGTTCAAATAAGTTTTTCGAGTTTATCGAGAGTAAGTGAAAAGGTATCTTAGAAATTTTTAACCGACTTTCAAAAGAGGAGGTTCTTAATTCGATTTTTTTGTTATGTATGTTCGCATATCTCTGGCATTTATAGACTGATTTGGAATATTATTATTGTATTATATAGAGTAGTCAGAATAGTCCCATAGGAATTTAGTTCAATTCTGATTATCCATGTGGAAGATATTCCAGGGAATTCTTCGAAAATTAACAGAATGAGCACTGCAGTTAAGTTTTAATTATATTGATACCCAATAAATTCTCAGACTGAGATTGATTTGGGACTCTGATGTAGAGGGTTAGTCACTAAAAATGGAAAAAGTCGATGCCTTTGCCTATTTTCAATTTAACAAGATTTTACACCGACCGAATAGATTTCAAGTAAAATAAAAGGTTTTCTACTTTTTAGTGTGGGGAAGTTCGTTCTATTTTTAGCCGACTTTCAAAAAAAGGAGGAGATTATCAATTCGACATTTTTTTTTCTATTTTTGGCAACAACTTATTCTGTTTTCTCATTCTAACATGCGTAGTAAACAATCTGCTAATGCAATCTATTATAAGAGTTATGTAAATATAAAATCTGTTGAAGTAAATAAAAATTTTCTTTTACGAAAACGTTACTTATAATAAATACAAAGTTGTTATAACATCCGTTTATAAACGAGCTATTAAGTTGCTGACGTATAATTACTTTTGGTAAAATGTTTTTGGAAACTTTTAAATTCAATTTATGAGGTCTCTGCGTATTGCGTTTTTAACACGCCATCGAGTGTTTTTAAACAAAACATTGGGTTAATTGGCTAATTGAATTTCGTTGGTTATAATTAAGAATCTGAATCAGTTTTATAGAACAGATTGTTCGTTTTGTTCAAGTAATAAAGAATAAATAACGATTAGCTGCCATGTGATACAGCGCGATCGCCTTTTCCATAATTCCAGCGAACGTGTGGCGACGGGTTAGAAATTAGAATACGTGTGTCGCCACCCCATTTCTACCCGTGGGTGTCGTAAAAGGCGACAGAGGGTAATCTGCAGCATAACATCTTCAACTTCAAAAGAGGAGAGAAGGGAGCCGAGCATTGCACGATTGGGCCAAGCTCGCACCGGTGCAACTACCACCCCCCCAGCAGAAGACTGGCGTGAAACAGTATTGCACTGTATTTAGTTCGGTGAGCGGGTGCCCGGAGGCCCTATTCCATTCCTCTCCTGCCCTGTTCTAGTCCTCTCCCAACTTCTTATCATTAATCCTCTCCTTATCCCCTCCCCCTCCTTTAAGCCGGCAAGGCATCTGCGACATTTCATGTTGTAGATGTTCATGGGCTGCGGTCAGTCACTTAACATCAGGAGAACCGCATGCCCCGCTTGCCTGCTATAGCATAAAAAAAAAGAAATAAATGTCTTGATTATCTGAACGTGATGAATATTCTTCTTAGATTTGGTCAAGGACTTCATCATGGAACGATCACAAAGTATCTTCTTTCAACGTTAACAATACCTTAAATTATTTTACAGTAGGATGAGATAGGTAAAACTTAATAGGATATTTAAATGTTATTTTATTATATTAAACGACTAGCTGATCCGGCTTCTCTCCCGTCGTATAATGTTATATGTAGCCTATGTTACTCGTGGACAATGTAGCTTACGAATGGTGTAAGAATTTTTAAAATAGGTCCACTAGTTTTTGAGCATATTCATTTAAAGCAAACAAACAAAGTTCCCCTCTTTATAAGTGGAGATATAGCTAACTGAAAAAATGAGTAAGCCATTTTAGATAGGTGTATAAAACAATGTTTATTTAAATAGTATAAAATTAAAAAATGCTTTAATGTTTATACTCGATAGACTGTACTGTCACTTCTTGATGGAAATGCATTTTTTTAATATTTTATAGAATTGAAACTATTTTTTTACACTATTTCCACATTTATTTATAGACTTTATTAAATTTACAACCGGTTTCGAACAATCATCTACTACCTACAGACTACCTGACGATGTTTAATTCTATAAAATATAATGCTTTAATGTTGTTTTGCAGTTGCTCATCTTATTTATCCTACAGGTTTAAATCGCAAATTAGTTGTGAAAATTCTTGTGAAATATATCGGTTTGCATAGAATGTGACCTATATTTGATCAGTATCAAACTCATACTCTTGTATTTAGTTTTCTCACGCTTCATGTTTTATTTTCGTTTTTGGTCTCCACTATTAATGTTGAATCAAGTCTTATACAGCAATACAATTAAAGGTGATCCGGATCAAACCAAATCACGCTGACTTCAGTCTCAAGACAATGCAGTCTCCATTAGTTAGTGCCGAACTGCTAACAATAGACAAAGGAACAAAGAGACATTTTCCTCTACAATAGCTTTTCCTGAATATTGTATTTGACTGTACATTGTCTCCAACCTTAAAAGCGTTCGCGGTTAAACTTGTACTCAGTAAAATTTTTGCAACTTTCAAGTATCGCGTTTAGTTTCTCTCTTCGAGATCTCAGCTCTCTCATACATATTAAATGGATATGAATATAGTAACATGTATATCAAGTGATATGATAGGGCTCGGAATGCACAGTAACTTTCTTGAATGAGATAGATATAAGAAAAACATGTATTTCTTACATATGACCCGATTGGGGCAGTGGATACAGCAATGGTCTATTGCGCCGGAGGGTGTGGGCTCGATCCCCGCGAGTAGAAAATTATGATGTGATGATGGAATGTCTTTTCTCAGGTTTTAAATATATTTGTACAAAACTTCATCCAAATCGGTTGAGTAGTTTAGACGTGATGAAGAGACAGACATACAGACTTTCACATTTATAATACTGGTAAAGATCTTGATATTGTACGATACTATAGCGGTTCATGACTTGGGAATTTTTTTAATAATATTTATACTTTTTGGTAACTCTAAAATATAAGTCCTATGTTATTGAATTTTCCAAACGCATGAGTAATATCTAGAACAATTTAACATAAATCTGTAACACAGCATTTCTTTTACATGATAATTATAATTCTTAAACATCGCGGTGTGCGATCTTAATATAATTTTGAATAATTCTATTCTCACGTAAGTAGGGTTGACACATCCGTGAAGGTAAATTATTTTGACAATTAAAATATAAACTTTGTTTCTATCTGAATAAAATGTGAAATTCGACGACCCGTATGTTTAAGTATAATTATCAATAGATAATAGTAAGTAATAACTTATCTAATTTCATCTTTGCGTAGTTTAAATGGTAAAACAACAAAATTGTGTTATTATGACTTTTCAAATTCTACTGACTATTAAATTACAACGCGAGATCTAGCTCGGGGCGAGCCACAAGTAATTATTAGTATTATCACAAATAAAAACTTGTCAGTTTCGCGTAGACGCATCTGGCGTTCCGTAGACGATCTGAGCTTCGCGTAGATGCATCTAGTTTTCCGTAGAGGATCTAAACTTCGCGCATACGCCCAAAGCTTTGCGTAGACAATCTGAGCTTCGCGTACACGTATCTAGCGTTCCATAGACGATCTGAGCTTCGCGTAGACGCACCTAGTTTTCCGTAGAGGATCTGAACTTCGCGCATACGCCCAAAGCTTTGCGTAGACAATCTGAGCTTCGCGTAGACCCATCTAGCGTTTCGTAGACGATCTGAGCTTCGCGTAGACGCATCTGGCTTTCCGGAGAGGATCGGAACTTCGCGGATACGCCCAAAGCTTTGCGTAGACGTACAAGATCTGAGCGTATTGTTTATCGCAGCGACAACCCTAAGCAAGGTACGTGACATTCGTTCACGCTCATATGTACACAGTCTCATTGTTATAGAATTCATAAGCACACGATATAGTGTTATGCCAATATATGAACGTTGTTAGTGTAATAAACAGCTCAAATTTTCAAAGGAATGTTTTGGGGTACGCCTTTAGGTATTTGAAAGAGTTTTGGAAAGGAAATAAGAAGTATAAGAATAACTCAATAAGTTATAAGATCACATTTTACAACAATTTCTGAATGACAAATATGCATGACCCATTAGCCACAGATCTATACATATAAAAAACAGTAACCATTGAAGATTTTTCAAAAAGAGTAATTGATATGCAATATGTATGTTCTTTAGATACCAAAACCATGGTTAATTTTTTTTTCTGTTTGTCTGTTTATCTGTTTGTATGTGCGTCAATCACTGGGCAGATTTTTATAAAATGTCACATGCTGATAGACCAATATTAGGTGCAACTTATAGGCTACATTTTATTTAAAAAAATATATTTTTGGGGTGGCTCTCCATACATGTAAACGGAGGGTAAAAAAATAAATTCGCGAATACATCATTGAGTGAGGTTTCATTGGAAAGGTCTTTACAAATTATATCGAGGTTTCTAAATGCGTTTTCTGCTAAAATAAATATTTTTTGAAATATACGCTTCTAAAGTCGTGAAATTGTCATACCACATGACAATATGAGATTTTGGTTGAGTTGCAGACATACCTTTTTATACTCTTAACGTATAGATTAGGACGTTAAAACACTCAATGAATACTCAAAAACCTTCAAAAAATAATTAACTAACCCGCGGCTTCGCTCGCGTGGGCTACAATTTTCTGTATTTAGAAGAGGCGCGCGCACTGTGAGATTTTGGTCAAACCTATTTCCATAGAAAATTATAAAAAAGCTATAGACAATAGCATATATCCGGTCCTGCGATCGTAATTTTTTTTAAACTTTTGTTGTGCTCTTCTAAAAATACAGAAATTAGTAGGCCACGCGTGCGAAGCCGCGAGCGGAAAGCTAGTTAGAGAATAAAAGGAGTGCGCCGAAGATACGAATGCGGCTGAAAAAAACGTCTAGTTTGACGTTAAAATGTCACAAAATGTCACGATTTAATGAGTAAAAAGCAAAATTTATAGATTAACCATGCTATAAAGTTCCACATACCTTATTCAGTAAATAGTAAGTAATAAGCTGTAAATAATTTCTCAATTTGTTTTTAAAACAAACGCTTTGATAAACTTAGTATTCATTAGTCAAATTCTTAAAATATCTACAAAAAGCGTCCTTGCAATAAAAGTGGCTCATTAAAATACTGGCGGCTTTTGCGTTACTTTTTTTGCAATGAACATTCTGAACTGATGAAGTGAGATCCATTATACACTTTATTTAATTTACAACCATTTTGGAAAAGTTATACCATAGTTTTGCTAAAAAAATAAAACGCATTTATGAAAATTCTAGGCATTTTTTTCGGAAATTTTTGAATGCAGTTTTTTACCCATAATAAATGAAGGAATGTTTTCCTTGAGTGAAATTTTATATTTAGTATTAAGAGTACATTCGCTCCAGTTTCCATTACGAAATTCCACCCTATATAATTGTGTAATCCTAAAGGGGATAGGGGAGACACTTTGATGGAACTTATGGAGTTTGGATACATCATACGATTACTATTTACCCTAATTTGTAACATTCCGTAATAAACTGTTAACTAGCACTTAAAACCTTATAAATTAAAATACTTTTTAAAGGATTTTTAACGCGGTTTATATGCTTTATTTTACATTTTTTTTATGTTACAGCGGGCAAGTAGAGTATGCGGTTCACCTGATGTTAAATGACTAACCGCAACCCATGAACATTTTAAACAGTAAAGTGCCTTCCCGGCTGGAAAGAAGTGATAGGAAGAGGATTAATGATGAGAAAATGGGAGAGCAGTACATTATTATTACCCCGACGTTCCGAACACTTAAAAGCAAGCGTGACCACGCTTAAAACAAACAAAACTACTACTTAAAACGATGTTTGAATTCACGAGTTTGTTCTAGTAAACGTGACGTTTTACAAACATGGAATTAAACTTTTTAAGCGAAACCTCGTTGACAATGTAACGTCATCTATCCGTCTACAGTATTAAGTGCTGTCAGGACCGCTCTCGAGTCTTAGGTAATCCTGAAAGGATGATATTTTAGTGCAGAATAGCTTGCCGGCGCACTTTACTATGTACCGAGCACATTAACCCCATTAACGCTAGTGTTTTGACCACAATGACAACGCGGCGAAATAGCGTAAGAGATTGTGAACAAACGTTCATATTATCTTCTATTTAATATATATATTTTTAATATTTATTTGGTTTTTCAGTGTTCGAAGTGAGAACTTACCTTTGTAATGGAATGTATCTATTCATATCGTAATTTGTGACAAACAGTTTAGTTTTAGATTCAACGTTATAAAAATATAATATGTACATAGGAGGCCCTTCAATTTACCTATTTAATATTAAAATATAGTCCGTATGATATAGTATAGTATAACTTGGTTTATACATCATGGCTAACTAGCTATAAATGTTTAGATTTAATTACTCTAAGTTTTGATGCGTATCCTGTTGCTATGGTAATTATACCATTATTATTAAATAAATAAATAACATAAAAATAACGAAATTGGACCTAAATTTTTGGAATAATTTTCTTTGATCGAAGAATAACTGGGCTTTCCAGACACAAAATATAGTGAAAAATCAAAGTGAAGCTCATAGTCAGACGTTTGATGACGACCCAATTGACGCTGTGATGCAGCAATGGTCTAGTGCGCCGGAGGGAGTGGGTTCGATCCCCACGAGTAGAAAATTATGATGTGATGAATATTGTAATGTTCTATGTCGGGGTGTTAATTTATCTGTAATATGTATGTATTTACAAGAAAAGTATGTTTAAATATGTCTATCAGTTACTAGTTTCCATAGTATAAGCTGTACTCAGTTTGGGACTAGATGGCGTTGTGTTAAATGTTCAGGAATATTTATTTATTTATATAGACGTCTGGTACGCTTCCGACAATTTACATTTACTTGTCTGCAATGGTCAATAGAGTCTTTTTGGTGACTAATTGAGAAGCAAATGAAATGGAAAATAACTGAAAAAGGGTATCTGTGCCGTCTATGACGAGTTGATAGTTATTTATCTTCAGTATTTTATTTATTTAAGTACAACGGTAGATTTACTTTGCAATCATGGAGTGCATATCACGAGTATACGCGGCAGTATTCTTCCCTTTTGCTCTGGGGATATCATTTTATATAGGGTACTTATTGTACCATAGAGAGAATTTATGTAACATGCAATAAAATATTTATAAAAATTCAAATGTTTTTTTCAAACTCTTAAACTAAAAGGGTCAAGTTTGGAATGTTTCTGACAGTTGTGACAGTAAAGGTGAACTTTTACAGTTGCGTTACCTTTACCCGTCGTTAGGGGCAAAGTGCCGATGTCACTTACTTTTATTTAGACTCGTAACAAAATTACACAAGCATTTTATATGAGCTCGAACGTTCCGAAAAAAAATAGCTATAAAAAATCGCTCGACTTCTGTTTGTGTGTGTGTCAATCATGTGAGTTTTATATGAGAATACACCAATGTTGGGATTAACTTATAGGCTTTTTATTAAAAAAAAATAGGCGTGGCTCTCCACTTCTCCATAATTCTTATATCATTTAAGGATAATACAGCACCAGCCGGTGGGAAAACTCGAGAATAAAATTAAATAAAAATCCAGGCTCAAGCATATACTGAGTGGTCCACTGAAACCAACAATATTATGTAATTATTGGAATAAATGTTTATGTTGTGTATTAGATATAAGGGATCTTGTTATTGTGTAAGCATTTGTGATTTTTCAATCTATTTATTATATTATTTTCAAAATTATTAGAAAAAATTCAATCGCTTCATAAATTTTCATCTCTTTAGACTTTTTTCATTACCACGACCACAACTTTATGAATATTTCTAAATTTTCTTTCAAATCCTAAATAAAAATAGTAGTATAGTAGTAGTAGCAGTAGTGGTTAGCAAAACAGAATACCTATACTTTTAACACTAACCAATTGAAGTTATAATTTTCCCGAAAATTTTGAAAGATTTTTCCTTTCACTTGGATTCATCGTGGTGTAAAAAATGTCAATGTCAATGGAAGATATGCACGACAAACAAAGTTGTAATCGTATTAATAACGGTGGCACACAATTTGAAGATTTGTATTTTCGTAATGTTACTAAAAAAACAAATACATATACGTTTAAATGTTTGTTTTCAGTCTTTCAACAATTATTAAAGAATATTTACTGTTTTCGGTACATAGCAAAGTTGATACCTAATCAACGACAAAAATTTAAGACGTTTAATTTTTTGTGACAAGTTTTCGTTGAGTATTATACCATTTTATAAACTTAGATAGGTGCGCCAATTTAAAAAAAAAACATGCAAAAACAAGTACCAGTAATTATAATTTTATTTTACACCACTACGTATCAAAGTGGCTGAAAAGAAAAAAAATTTCAAAATTCTGACTGTTTCAGACTGTGGTAGTTAGCAGTGCTACCTAAGTTTACGATACAAAAAAGTAGAAATTTTAGTAAAATTGTTAACATGGTAGTTCTTATTTAGTTTTATTGTCTCTACTCTCGTGTCCCATTTGAGGATTTAATGATGAAATCCAAACCTAAATCGAATTGTTATCTAATCCGACACAGATCGCTAATTAGTAAGATGTAAGAATATAAAAAAGGCAGCCCAGTTGTTGGTAATTAATACCTGTTGCTAATAATGAAGAAATAACCATACAAAATAACGTAAAAATACCTAAGTTTTGTTTTAATAACCAAAATCTTTTTTATCACCTGACTTTTGTTAGGCAGAACTTGAAAATGTTGAGTTTCAATTTAATCAGCCTGTAAACCTCTTTGCCACCCCACGTAGAGAAAGCATGCTAGCATTAAATACGGAATTACTTTAAATAAATAATTATAAAAGTTAAACGAATGTTTTGAAGATAAGGTATATTAAAACGTTTACCCAATAATTTTGGCCGCGCTTATTATATTACTTCATAATCCGCTAAAAACAAATATTTGGATGACAAATGTGTTTCAAGCATAATAATTTTTGTGTAGGTGTCATAATATTAATCGTTGTGTTATACCTACTGGTGGTAATGACCTTTTTTCTACATCCTAATTCTTGGCATAACTTGCAGGTCCGAGCTAAAGTCATGGGCTGTATCGTTACCTCCGGCTGGCGGACCATCTCCACTCAGCTCTTCGCGTGCGCCCCACTAACAGATACCTTCGGTCTCGATGTCATGTTTATGTTCTTTGGTGTTTGAACATTCATTCCCCTCTTCTGCCGGAGACGAGAGGCAAGCGTGATGAAGATATTAGACAAAAATTGGGTTATTGGAAGAAGTTATAGTTTTAAACAACATGTTCTTAAAATGTATTAGAGGATGTGGTTAAATTTTAGCAAGGATCAGTAATTGGTCCTCTTACGTGTATTTTATATTGACTCTAAAATAAACAAATGCTATCTCTATTTTAGATTACCTACAGTACTCTTTAGCGGTGGCGGTAACACCAGTCTGCTATGTCTAACATTTATGAATTTGAATATGCTTCCTATACGCTTAGTTAAGGTACATATCGCTATTTTTTTCACAATCCACAAAGTACAAAATTTTGTTGTCCACTTCAGCAAAGCCGTGGGCAAAAATCTAGTATGTTAAGAACCAGTTAGAAAATTTATATAAAATAAGAAAATGATTTAAGTTATTCTTGTACCTTTTAATATAAAGAAATTACTTTGTTATAATATTGTGTTTTATTTAAATGCGTATATAACTTTATGTGGTATCCAGTAATGCGTAAACATCTACTGAGGGGGAATAGCTAAGCTAATAATTAATCTAATTAAAAAAAATTAAAGGAAAACCTTTTTTTGATCAATTACTTAATTGATTGGTTTGATTTAAAATCCTACGATCGAGTATCTATTCGTATTATACAAATGATTAAATTTGATGAAAGCTTCTTTCGACGTAACAACTTATCCAATGATGCATTTTTATTTTCCTCAAAATAGGCTTCGAGACTACTTTTTTCCTTCGGGCAGCATGATCCATCCCTTCGCAATGGCACCGGTACCATCGCAAACCCCGCTTCCTTGGCCGTAGTCATCTGACGAGCCACTTTTTTCTTGAAACATTTGGTTGAAATCCAGGTCAATCCAGGAGATGGAGAGATAGGGAAGGATAGAATAGAATAGAATAGAATAGAAATTCTTTATTGTACTTAAAGATACATATTTTATAGCTAAAGAGTACACACATATAACATCGTACAACAGGATAGTGAGCTGGGATAATATTAGGAAGAAAGGTGTTATGTTGAGGTGCAAAAGTTGGTAGGATACCTTTCCGCAGAGCCTTAGCTCCCACGGAATGGTATCCTCCCGCCACTCGTGGGGGGAGGATACCATTACTATTTCTACTACTACTTACTATATTCACTATAAGTCCCAAAACGTATAAAATGTGTTAAAATAATGTCGCCATAGAGCCACAATGTAGAACAACTTTCAGAAGTTCCTTGTCGACAAAAAACGCCAAGATCAGAAGAGATATCATCGATAAAAATAAGTAAAATAGACTAGACTCTAAATTGATAGTACGATAAAGCGCGAACATTTTAGTGATGTTTCGCGGCGCGGTATTCGGTATTAATATAATAATGCTATCATTATAATAATGAAATATGTATAAGCAAGGGCATAAACCCTACGCTTATTAAATCGAGTTATTTTATATACGAATTTTATTTGCTTTTTTAAGAGAGATTCCTTTGAAGTTACTTATTAGATATTAAAGTTTATGCGCAATATTTTTTGCCAATTATTTACGAAAATTTTTACATGTGTGGCGACGAGTTATACGTGTGTCGCCACCCCATTTCATCATCCGTGGGTGTCGTAAAAGGTGGCAGAGGGTATTTCTTCTGCACAACATCTCCAACAATAAAAGAGTGGGGGTCGAGCACTGCACGACAGGACCAAGCTCGCATCGGTGTAATTACCACCCCCCCAGCAGAAGATTGACGTGAAGCAGTATTCCATTGTATTCGTTCGGAGAGCGGTGGCCCGGAGGCCTGTAGTCTCTATCCCATTTCTCTCCCATCCTGTTCTACTCTCCTCCCGAAATCCTGTCATAGATCCTCTCCTAAATACCCCCCCCTCCACCCCTTCCTTGAAGTCGGCAATGCATCTGCGACACTTTGACTTTGTAGATCGATAATTCAATCGGTTTTTTATAAACACGATTAATTTTGGCAGTTAGAAACAAACAAAAGCATTTATTTCGACACACAATTTATATAGATAACAAAAGCACATAATACACAAGAATAAAATAGCAGTAAGATAAGATAGGATAGATGGAAGTAAAAATATAATATTGATTTTATCAGGGTCTCCGTGTGGGGCTGAGTGAATGTGCGTGTCGAAATTGTACACCACTCAGAAAATCTGTAACTTACAGATGATCATGAGGGCCCCCTACACATCAAATTTTAGATTTGCATCTATAATAATTTTTCTTGATAAAAATGGAAAATCTGAGCCCTGAGGAAATATTTCAATTTCTTGCTTTTATGTATAGCTTTTGACAGATGACACTGACACTGTGGGGAGTTCCCATCAGCATACATTTTGTCTTCGCTGGATTGAGGACCAAAGTGTTTCGCTTAGACTATCCAGGTGGTGGTGTTTCGCTTAGACTATCTAAGTGTACTATAGTGTCCTGCGCTTCATTAGGGGAGAATGAAACATATAGCTGAATGTCATCACAGTTTATAATATATACGGTGTACAGTGCAAAAAGTATTAGCCCCAATATCGTGCCCTGGGGAATACCTCTCGTAAGCCTCACATACCGCGAAAATTGGATACTGCCGTTCACGTGCTCCACGGCTACCTTTGGACACCTACTACCTAGATAGCTATCAAAGCAGACAACTACACGATCACTGAATCCCTAGTAGCAAATGCACAATGCACGGGAGTAGTCCAACAAGACCACTATATTTTTTTTACTTTTGTCCTGAGCTTTCAGAATATTGTCTTTGACGTCAAGAAGAGCCGCGGATGTGCTGTTCACTTCAATCTGGGTTTAGAAAATCTTTTCTTTCTTTTGGCAAGATATTATTTGCTTCTAGATAATTAGATATCTGATGTAAAATTATTTCTATAACTTTAGACAAACAGGGAAGAATACTCATATTTCGTAGATCTTTATAATCTCGAGGATTATATGTTTTTTTTTACTGACCTAATAATAGCTTCCTGCTAAAGAACTGAAATTTTATTTGTGCTTTCTTCTATTTTTGCGATTTTTACGCACTATCCCCACGCACACTAAATCAATCAACGACCGAATGGAATAATCGTACCGGTCACCTGCCAATTACGTACCACTAGAACTATTTTATTCCGAACCTCGCAAAACACATCACTCTTCTGACAATATGAGGAATTTCACGCCTCACGCTTCATTAAAACGCATAGTTTTCAACAAGAATTTTTTGAGGGAATTTGGTTTTTGAGTATTTTCGCGGTAACCATAATTGACTAACTTCTATCGTTTATTTAGTAGTATTGGTGCTGAATGTTAGTGTATTTATAATGGTATTTAAGGCGACTTTATAGGCGAGAATATAAAAAGGTAACATAATATGCGATTAGTTGTAAATAAACCGTACTAAGAACAAAATAGGGGGATGCAGACTGAGGGAAGTAACTAGCGGCCTTTGATACTAGGCACAGATAATCTTGAACGAGTGCAGCGTTTTACTTATCTTGGCAGTGTCTAACCTAACCAAAGCGAGGGCAACCTTCGCACAACTTCACTCCATAGCAGTAAGCTGACCTGTGGAGTTAAATTTAAAATCTTTCGCTCCGGCGTGAAGAGTGTGCTGTTATATGGGTGTGAAACATGGAGGGTTACCAAAAACATCACGCAAAGGATCCAAGTCTACGTCAATTGGTGCTTCTGGCAGGTTCTCAGGATTTTCTGGCCTGAAAAAGTTTCCAACGACCGCCTTATGGAACTTAGCCATGAAACACTGATTGCTCACCAGATTGCGCGTCGCGAGTGGAAATGGATTGGCCACAAAGTCAGAATAGTTTCCAGTGATATACCAAGGCAAGTCCTACACTGGACTCCACAAGGAGTTAGAAGACGTGGCCGTCCCAAAGAATCCTGGAGATGCTCTGTGACAAATGAGGCTAAGGCGATGGGATTGACGTAGACCAAGGTGAAAAGCGTTGCCCAAGACCAAGCAAAATGGCGGAGTACCATAGACGCCCTTTGGCCCCATCTAGGGGACCCAGAACCATAAGTCAGGTTAAGAACAAAAAAATATTTTATTTTTCTAACTTTCTGTTCAAGTTGTGTAATTTTTTCTTTAATAATAAAATTAGTTATTTATCAAACTTTTTGCTATCCACCAATATTAATAGCAAAGACTTTAAATCAAAACTTAAATCTACTGATGTTGATTTTAAAGCACGCTAAAATATAATTAATTTATCGCGTTCGATCAATCTTCACAACTACATTTTCCTTCCTGGAACATTCATGCTAAAATTTTGACTTCATAGAAACACTTAAAAATTTGACGGCAAATTGGCGACTGGTAAGCTCGAAATACGGTCTAATTGGCAGCGCGCTGGATTCGGCGGTCCTCTAAAATTATTTATTAAGAACGCCATAATATGAAGCTGTAAGGAAACGTTTCATTGACTAGTTTTGGAAGCAATGGACATACAATCATCTGTGCAATTAATATTACTTAATGGAAATAGAATATTGATCGAAGTAAGCTGAAATAAGGTATCAGTTATTATTAACTCATTCCTAGAACGTGTTGCAATGAAATGAACTAGGATATTCCTGATACTCAAATTGCGATCTGATAGGGAAGGATTTGCTGGTCACTTTAATCTATGTTATCCATATTATATCTTTCATTTTGCGCTGTTGAAAAACTTTACTTTAATACTATGCGCTCACAGTTCTGTATAGCATTGGATTCATTCTTTGTATAGAGAATGTGTTCCGTATTGTTATGCGACCCTCTGCGATTAGCTTTTTTTAAAAAGAAAGTACATATCATTTAATTTATTTATTGGAATTTCACAATATTTCACTAGCTTTTTTATACACAGGACGAATTTTTGACAAAACTATGAGGATAAATGCTGCTGCATTTTATTAAAAAAAGAGTTTTGCCGCGCAAAGAATTGCACCACTTGATTTTGCAAAATATAAATATTCTGTATTATTACACCGAAAGTAATTTCATATCCCAAAGTTGAGTAAACGCCTTTTTTTTAATTTCATTTACTTTAATTTCATTAATCAATTGTATGGAGTAGTTCGGAGTCCTGCGATGGAGACGGTGGCGCAACACGCGGCATTATGTAAGATCAATTTATGGAAATAAAATAAAATTGTAAAATTGAATAAATATCCAAGGCCAACGTCAGTAGACGAAGTAAAGCGTATGGCTTTTGCTAATAACTACAGAAAATTTTAATGATATTTTACCGTTGAATTGTTTATGACCGATGCTTTGATAGGTCTTTTATGTTATAAAATATAAATATATTTTATAAAAACACAGAAAGTATAAATATACTCTCTGTGTTTTTAACCGAGTGTTGACCGACAGTTTCGAACCGATTCGGAGGTCCGTCATCAGGGGGAGTGAGACGGTCACTTCTCTCCTCGCACTGCGAGCAGCAGCACGCAGCGCTCGCGGCGAGCGTGCGGACGCGGGTGCGGGCGGGCCTGTTATAACCGAGACATAGGCTGGACTCTGCCACCGGCTTGGAAACCCTTACTGATACAATCACGTTTGAACAATAATGCTTCGAGTGAACCTAAAGGCAATATAAGTAGTTTTTGTACACAAACGATTTTTGATATAAATGACGTTCCTGTAACACCTTCACCGGCGCCTGATGCGTCCCCTTGGCCCGCACCCTCGGCGCGAGCGCTACGCGCTGCTTCTCGTAATGCTAGGAGAGACGTGACCCCTAAAACGTATCATAAAAATAGTAAAAATAGCGATCTGACTGTTTAAGGCCTTTACATAGTATGACGCAAAATGTAAGAAATTAATGTATTCTATAAAGCACTTTTATAAAAACAAACAACTATAACGTTCAAACTAAGATTTGTGATATAATTTCATGAAATGAGAATGGATTCATAGAATTCACGTCGAATAGAAATAGTATCTAAAAGCGGTCTTGTACGTCGGATGTCAATTCACATTGGTTGAATATCGGCACTCAAATTATGTACGAAATTGCATTAAATATTATCAGCCAAGCTAAATGCAATCGATAGAATGTTAGCATATTATAAGATATGGATTTAAACTATATTTAATTAAATTATAAGGGATTTTAACACACGATATGAACTTGAGCTTGAGAATTGGAAAATAACTTTTATTTTATTTATGTTGAAATCTATACAAAGTGTCTATACATATTTTCAATTTAACGAGATTTTGCACCGACGTATCTTACCTTATCTTAACGGGATAAAAGATTAAAGGTACTCTGTAATTTTAATGTGAAAGGCGCTTTACATAAACTACCTAAAATATAATTTTTGTAACAATTACGCTAATTTTGTAGTTTACGCGAGCAAAGCCGCGGGCAAAGGTCAGTAGAAAATACAATTACAATGAGTCAAATCAAAAGGGCTTTGAAATAAAAAAAATCAAAATTGATTTCGAACAAAATTTTACAAAACATAACTTGTAAACAGAAAGATTTAACCACGATGGCTGTAATGTAATTTTGGTCAATATACTCTTAATTTATTTAGTTAAAATAGGAAAATCATTTTCGTATAATAATGTAAATATTTTACTAGCCGCGTTTAAAATCCTTTAAAAAGTATTTTATATACGTTTTCTATTTATTGGGTTTATGAAAAGTTTCGTGAAAAACGAGACGGGCTGACAGTCTCATAAAGTCTATAATTTATTTCTGACATAATTAGTAGCACGACAATTCTGCATTTCTTCTTTCATTCATTTAGGAACAAAATTAAAAGGCAACTTAATGTATAGAAATTAAATTTGATTCTTAAATTTCTACAAAATTTTCATGAAATAGGAGCGTGCGGGCTGTAGCATGTCCTTGTATTATGTCACTTTTAAATTCATAGTTATGCACTGATATTAAGATAAGCATCCAATGTTAGTTCAGTTTTAACTCGGATGCTTACAATTTTATTAGTGTGGCCATGGCCATTTAATTATTTATAGTATGCAGAATACGTGTGACGGAACCCCATTTCTACCTGTAAGAGGCGACAGATGGTAATTTTGCTGCATAAGATCTTCAGCAATAAAAGAGTGGGCAGCCGAGCATTTCATGATTGGGCCAAGCTCGCACTTTAACTCGCAGATTACCTCCCACCCATCAAAACATCTGCGTGAAGCAGTATTGCACTTTTTTCTTACATCTTGTTCCGGTATCCCTACCCCTTCTTTCAAGCCGGCAATGTATCTGCGACACTTTGATGTTGTAGATGTTCGTATACTGTGGTCAGTCACTTAATAGGTGAACCGAACGCTCCGCATCTTGCTGTAACATAAAAAAGGTTACGTTATGACATCAGAAGTGGGATAAAATGGTTTTGGTTGTAAAAAAGCGTCAGAATTGTTTAGAAACGTGTATTATTTAACGCCATTTATACGTACTCTACAGTATTGTACGTAAGAGGATTATAAATCTGTAAAATAAATGTGTGATATACATAATTATATTTTATGTTTACACAGAAATATTATACCTAAAGGGTTAAATGTTGGTGTACAGTGTTATGTAAATTTTCACATGTGACATAAGTTTTATTTGCAAATTATGATGTGAATCAACCAGCGCCAATTTTCAGATTTTTTTTATATATATGAATTCTTTTCATCCATACTATTATTAAATATTATGTTCATATCTGCTAGTTCGCTGGAAAAGTCCGATTTTATAAGATAATCTTTTATTTTTCTTGGTATTTTCACTTTTACATTGTTAATTGCACTTTATAATATATTAACATGTCCTCATTATTTTTTGCAGAGCTAACTGATCTGTTACGACCACAACTTAGTGCTCAGAGACTAACTAACACATAATACAGATTTATTGTTACTATCTTATCTGCTCCAGTTCTAGTTTATGGCACATTAAGGACATTTCATTAGAGAAATTTAATCTAAATGTTTATTTTAAAGGGAAAGCTTTGGGTAGGCATTAATAAATTAATGATTGTTGGTTGAGATTTATTTTGAAAATAACCTCGTATCCATGATTATTTGTGTAGTTCAGTTGAGTGTTGTTAGAGTAGACCGGATTGTTATTGACTCGACTAATATTTATTTAAGAATAAAAATTAATAAAGTGTAATTTTGCTTTCGTATTGATGATTATCTAATGCAGGCAAAGAAATCTACAACTCCAACAATTCAGGATTTAGTGAGTTAAAGCCAATTTCGAATAGTAATTATAAGACATGTTTCTTACCCATTGTAGCCTATAATCATTATTTCATCCTCATTTGAAACTCTAGAAGCATGGTTCAACATCCGAGCATAACCCAATTCAAGTCGAAACGTGCTCGACTCACTAGTTAGTAGAATATATCCTCAGATTTAATTTTTCAAACTACACCGGTCGTTAATTTAATTATTAGGTAAATGTAAAAAAAAGACACCCCAAAGACCTGTTTTAAAAATGGCTGACTATTTTCCCAAAAGGCGATTCGCAACTTCAAAATTCGTAATGAAGTTCCGAGAAAATCCAACGTAGAAACAAATAAACTATGAAATTATCAAAGTCAAAAACGTCTTTAAGCTGTTCACAAGCAATTTATTTAGATGCGATGCTCTTTCAATTGCTTGGTAAATAATAATAATAGACTAGACGAGCTTATATCGACTATTAAAGAAGAATAAAGTCGAACAATTTTACAAGTACTTATAAATGAATCGTGAAATTTTTATGAAGTGAATACTTTTCGGACTTTTGGTTATATCAAGAACGTACTACCAAGAAAGTTGATAGTTACACTCAAAAGGATAATAAATTAAATGTTCTTTATATAAAATTAAATTCAATCTTAAAACATTTCAAAAAAAAATGTATACATTCGCCTGCCCAGTGTTTACGCCACCTACTGTCAAATTTTTATTTGTTTAGTCTCTCTATTTGTAATCGTCTGGAAGAGATGGCTCAATAGCCATAAGGCTGCCATATGTGTATGTCCTTTTAGTATCTAATTTTTATTGTGTTTATTTGTATATTTTATTTTGGTGTATACATTAAAGTTTTTTTTCATTCATTCAAACTGCGTTTAGGGAAAAGCAAACCACACATCATAATGAAGATCGACGTAAAACAGTATTTCGCCGTGTTTCGTACGGTGGAGACCTGTATTCCCATCCCATTCTTTTCCCATCCTGTTCTACTCCTCTCCTTATTTTCCATCATTATCCTCTCCCATTCTTTCAAGCCGGCAAGGCAACTGCGACATTTTGTTGTTGTAGGTGTTCGTGGGCTGCGGTCAGTCACTTTACATCAGATGAACCGCATGCTCTGTTTGCCTGATCTATCATAAAAATATAATAATTAAATGTATAAGATATCGATTATACTAAATTAAGAACTGGAAACCATGGGGGATACTATTATAGAAATAATCACTAACAAAATAAAATGGAATGGTGTTACTTTACAAATAATAGCAGTAACGGGTTGCGAAGCTCAATACGAACTCAGTACTAAGAGCATTCTGCATAATTAGATACAGAGAGATAACAATACCGTGTGTCGTTTTTGTTACAAAGACGTTCCCGCGTTAAATTAAATATTCCTGGACATTCCTGGACATTTAAAACAACGCCATCTAGTCGAAAACTAAGAAAACCTACCATGGAAACTAGATACTTAAACATTCTCTTTTTTTGTAAATACATACATACTATAGTTAAATGAACATCCAGACAGTAGAAAAGTACAATGTTCATCATTGTAATTTTCTGCTCGTGAGGATCGAACCCACACCCTCCGACGCAATTGCTGTATCCATTGCGCCAATCAAATTTAACCGTAATTGCTTAAAGCGCTGCAATATAGCTAAGTTACAGGTAAGTGCAGCTCTTTTAAGATTGAAGCTGTTCAAATAGTTTATTGAGTTTATTGTGAGTAAGTTAAGATGTATTTTAAAATATTTTGTTTTCTCACTTTATTGTATTACTATTGGCTGATACCGACCACCGGTTCGAGCTTGGCCTAATCGTGCAATGCTCGGCTCTCACTCATTAATTGCTGAAGATGTTATGCAGCAGAATTACCCTCTGTCGCCTCTTACGACACTCACGGGTAGAGATGGGGTGGCGACACATGTATATAACCCATCGCCACACGGGTAAAGTTGAAGTAAACAATAATAATAATATTTATTTCCAATTCAAATATTACATTTCACACATATATACAATCGCTTGCCCCCACACTAGGATACCCTGTGTTGTGGGTAGCAAGATCCTTCCGTTGTTCAAACATAATATTTTTGGTAGTAACAATAATAATTGAATACAATATTAATAATAATGAATAATATAAATAATAAAATTGAAATACATTTTTAATAAATTAAATACATGCATATTAGGACTTATTACAAAGAAATCATAATTTTTTCTTAAATTTTCTCTCACACATTTAAATTCAAATGCAATTCACCTAATAACCACCTCATTATGTGTCTTTGTGTGTGTGTGTTTGTGCATGGTTATGGCTGTTAGGGCTGAGCAGCGAGTTTTTCGTTTAGTTGTTTTTTGGTAATATTCTTTCTGTACTCTCATAGTCCAATGGTAACAGCCAGTCAGTTAACAGCCGCTTGCATTTTTTGTATGTAAGATTAACAATTTTTAGCAAACCGTTTATTTTACTATACAGAAAAGGGCTCAGATAGCGAGAAAACTTCTTCCCAAACTGGGTAGATGTCATAGGTGCGTTCCATATTTGACGACGCTTATTCGGCAGATGAAATAGGGAACG